>PVKE010008859.1:0-46466 GCA_004027555.1 Craseonycteris thonglongyai | reverse complement strand
AGAATTGAAGCTTTTTTTTAAGTGTCAATATTTCACACATCATAATTTTGTATAAAAATAGAAAATGCTTTCTATTTCCTGTGTCATTCCAGATGATGTCCAGGATCTTGTGGACATTTCTGACCAAAGGATACATTAGGAACTTAGCTTTAGGAAACTGCATAAATGAGCTTCAGTTCCCTGAGCTATTACTGACTCAGAACTCATTTCACAAGTGCAATTTAATTTCACTTCACTTCATATTTGCACACATACACTGGGATGCCATTTCCCCATTTATAGAGAATCGATACAAATAACAGATACAAAAACACAGTTGCTGACACTTTTTTTATTATTATTACTCTAAAAGATTTAAGTTCAAAAATTCACTGGTATACTGGCAAAACAAAACAGAAAGACTATGCCCTAACAAGAGGGAGAAACCCAAACTTAACTTGAATATAAACAATAAATGAAATGGTTCTGTGGTATAACAGAGACCTAGAAACTTAGTTTGACATTATACTGACTTCAAAATGCATGGTTAGAGGTTAAAGAGGTCCGTAATGAAACCCCAGTTCTGTAAATTTGTGACCTTCAGCAGGTCAGTAAGTCTCTTTGGATATCAGTTTCCTCATCCAAATCATGAAAAAAATTAGGTTAGGTCATCTCTAAAGTCCTCCCAATTCTGGGATTTCATGAAATATAAACACACGAATATTTTTCTTGTACTTTCAGTAACAAATGGCCAAGGTCCAAGATGGATTCAACTTTCAAAGATACCAAATGTGGAAACTGTTTACAACATATTTTCTTGTAGAACCACTGATAACTTCCTTTAGATCTTTAGTTCTATAAGAAATAATTATAATGTATTATTAAAAAATGTGATACCTCCTGGTATTAAGAACTGATCCCCATAATTGAAGTTCATTTATAAATGTCAATATTTCATGTATTATAACTGTGTAAAAAGAGAAAAATGCTATGTTCCCAATGTACCCTTAATATTAAAATTAAAATATTATATCATTTCAAAGGTTTTGTTTCCAGCTAGAATCTTGGCCTAGAGTATCTGTGAAAGTAAATAAATGTATAAATTAAATAGTTCCAGATTATAACAATTCTCTCTACATGGAAAATTTGGGATTTCAAATCTCTTCATTGTTTTTTATTGACAAAAAGAAAATTATTATGTATTCAATGGACATATGAAACAACAATAACCTTTAAGAAAATAAACACTGCAGTGAGTAAAAGATTGCTAATTATGTTGCTTTGGCATCGTCCTTTCATGGAGCTTATTTTCTCACCCCTATTACTCTCTTCAGAAAGGATTAAGCAATGAATATGCTAACTAAATTTACTACTGGTGATCGCTAAGGCTATCACAATATTCCTTTTAAAAAAGAGAGAGAGGGGCTCATATGATGCTTAGACACAAAGATGATCAACTTTTAATTGGTAGGACCATAGAATTCCCAGACAGTTAAGCTTGGGGACCAGGCTTTACAGACGGCTACAAAGGCCCAGGTGATAACACTGGGGCAAATGCAGAGATTGCAACTTGCAGGTTTGCCATCTGCTAGTCTCCCCATCCACTACCAAGTCAAAGAAGAATAACCATTAGGATCATTCAAGTTGGCCTTCATTAATCTACTTCTTGAAACAGAAATTCCCATAGCCTCATGGGACTTCCGACATGTCTTCAATAGGTCTATCTGTAACCAAAGAAGGCAAAAGCTATTACTATTATAGCTATTTGCATGCAGGAAATGCTTCATGAATATGATCCAAAGCATAAATTAAGTGTCTGTTCACAGTCCAATCAACAGTTTCTATTTTTATAACAAAAATATATACATATATATTTGTGGCTGGTACTAATTTTCATGGACGTCTACCAAAATATGTAAAATTCAAATGGCAATAATAGAATGATTAAGAGAATAATTAAGAATCAGAATTAAATCTAAAATCAAGGTCTTCCATCAATACACAGTAAAATAAGTCAAAAAGCCATATCTCAAAAGTATGTATGAAGTATATTATCCATAGAGTTATATTATCCTTCTTACTCACTTTAAACTGCTTCTTTTACTTTTTGCAGTCAAAGAGCCGCATGCGGCTCGCGAGCCGTAGTTTGCCTACCACTGCAAGAGTGTGCTTAAGTGTATGACCAGAATTTGAACTACCTAATTATATATCTGAAGATTGCTCTTTTAGATAAAATTTTAATATAGGAATGCTGTCCCTAGCTCATGTAATTAGATATACAGAAAAAAATAAAATAAAATCTCTTTAAGATTTCTGACTCTTTGATCTAATGATATACCACAAGGTATCACATTTTTATAATACATTAAAATTATTCCTTATAGAATTAAAGAAGGCTATTTATCTAAAAATTCCAGGGTTATTGATTTGTAGAAAACCCCGCAGACTCCCTTAATCATAGGGAGGAACGTATATCAATATACTGAATCAGTCATTTAAAGATAAGGTTCAATATGACTCCTATGTCATATATTTCCAACACAAGACACCCTTTACACTTTTATACTTTGGCAAAGGCTACTTTTTAATAATAGATCATCAGATTTCATAGAAAGAATTTAAATCAAATTTTATCTCCTATATAGAGTAACTTTCTCAGTTGCTCTGTATTTGCCTATATTTTGTAAGAGGCTGAAAACAACTCAAATTTACTATCTGACAGATCTGGAGGTCAGAAGTCCACTAGACTGAAATCCACATGTCCTTCTGGAGGCTCTAGAGGACAACCCATTCCCTGGCCTTCCATCTCCCAGAGACTGAGCTATTTCATTGGCTATTGGTCCCCATCTATCTTCAAAGCTAGAAATGGTCAGTTGAGTCTTTCTCACAATGGGCCCTCTCTTGTTTGGATTTTTCTGCCTCCTTCTTTTCCTTTTAGGGATTGTTGGATATACACTGGGCCCACCTGAATAATCTCCTTATTTTAAGGTCAGCTGATTAGAAACTTTATTCCACCTGCACCCTTAATCCCCCCCTTGCCACATGACAATATATTCATAGGTCCCAAGGATTAGGATGTCAGTTTCTCTGGGGAGCTATTATTGTGCCTACTGCATCCCTCATTATACATGACAATTTTATATATGTAACTATGTATGGATCTGCTCATATCTTATTTCTCTGTCGCAAGAAAAAATTAAATTCAGAAAAAAATAGTCTTTTTAAAAAGTCTGACACACAAACACTTGAAGAAAATGAGATTTAAAAAAGCTTAAATTGGAATTCACTTTTCTCTAAGTTAAAAAATAAATTCTAAATATATAAAAATTTTCAGATACTCTAATATAAAATATACATAAATATGAACTAGGCTTTAATTTAATGTTTTCCTTTAACACAATAAAGGTGCCCCAATCTAACTTTGCATCTTAAAATTGTGGTTAAAACCCTGGGTCTTGGATTCAAATTGTAGCTTGGTCACTATCTCTATGACTTAGACAACTTACTTGATTGCATTAACTTTAGTTTTCAAATCTTTGAATGTAGGTAGTAAGAGGGCACACTATGGAGAATTACTGTGAAGATACAGTAGGATGGCATTTAAGACAACTCTAAGAAATGTTAGTTATTATTTTAAAGTGGCAACTCAAGTTTTCCATTGTTCCTTACACAAGAAAATGAGAAAACAAGAAAGCTGAAAAGATACACCACTACAATAAAGTTAGAAAGTTAAATACCTTTTAACAATACAAATTCGTTTCCAGCTACAGATATTTAGCCACCAAAAAAATGTGATGCATGAAAAAAGATTTGATGGCATTGTACATAGTAAAGATTAGTATAATGAAAAAGGAACACTCATTTTATTTAGTAAACAAATATTTATTCATAAGTTATGTTTCAGGCCCTTTTCTAAACATTATCTAAATAGGCAAGTAGAAAAAGCAAACTCAATCTCATGGAAAGTTTGTTGATAGGGTTTTATAAGAAAAGTCAAATAATTTATGTATAAAATGTAAAGAAAAATAAGTCTTATTCCTTTCTTACCTATGCTACCTCTATATCAAACATAACCTTATCTATATTGCGAGACTAGAAGTTTTAAGCATCTTTTTAAAAGCATCATCAAATATAGATAGCAAATATTCAAAAAACAAATAGCATGGTAATAATTGTAACAGCTAACATTTATGCAGCCTTTACCATGAGTTAGGCATGATACAGTCATCATCTCACTTCATTCTCACACAGCTACAAGAAGTAAGCATTAGCAGCTCCCTGTTACCAGTGGGAAATCTAGGTCACACACAGTGATGGTGGAGCCAGTACCCCAGATCTGTCCAACAAAGCCCATTTCTCTGAAATACCACGTTCTACTGTTGACAGAATGAGGGAATGCCCTCTATAGATACTGTATAAGACAACATTATTGAATTACTGCTCTATGGCAATTAATCATGATTATTTAAAATTAATTCTTTCACAGCAGAATGATATATTTAAAAATATTATGCATTTAAAATTCCAGAAGGTTCATATCATTTTCTACAAAATTTTAGAGAAGTCAGTTTTGCTTCTAAAATGTCTTTTTAAAGGACTTCCATTTTGGTTTACAAACATACACACACACATGGAACAAATTAGTAATGGGAAATGTGATAGTATTTATGGAAGGAGAAGGTGGCTCTCTGTGTAGGCAGGTTCTTCTACCATAGAAACATGCATAAAAACAAGAAATGAATACAATTTAGAAAATTCTATAGCTCCTTTTCATTCAACTGTTTTATTTTCACACAGGTCACAGGGCAAGCTTTTATTTTTTTGTGTTTTGCAACTACTTTATGGTGTGAGTCTTAAGCTATAAGTTTATACAATTACTTTTAGAATATGAATAACATTTTTCTAATTTGTAACATACTTTAAGTTTGTTTTTATTCACTTATTTTTCCTATTCTGTATACAAAAGTTTAGAGCCATTAATAACATGAAATCATATCTGAAGTATATGAAATAGGAATATGCAGAGTTGGAATGTCTTCTACACTGTGTGAATAACAAAATGCATACTTTTGGTTTTGCCTTGAATTAGAACAGGTATATAAACAATTGTCATTCTATTCCCATCTCCTAAAAGAATCTTATTATTGAGGGTGGTTAACATAAGTGAAAAATAGTATGAAAACTATCAAATATGAAATTATTTTATGACTACCTTAAATGAATAAAAAAAATAAAGATTTCTGAATAAAGTCTCTACTTATATTCTACTCTGATTACTTACTCATTACTAAATTGGGCTGGTTTACTAAAGCAAATACATTCTCAAACATCCTTCATGGTTTAATATTTAATACCTGTTTCTGTTTAAGAAGACAACTCCCTAGTTTTTACTTAAATCAAAAAGCCCTTGGCATTTGCCCTTTTCTGCCATTCCAACTATTTTAATTACCCTCTTAAATAAACACATGTGGGCTCTCTGTGTTATCTATCTGTATCTATATCTATCTATCTATCTATCTATCTATCTATCTATCTATCTATCTATCTATGTCACATGCACACAATTTTACCTTCCATCCATCTGAAACAGGTCTTCCTGTAGGTCTCTTTTTCAATATAGGTATGAAATTAATACATTCTTACCTATTATTGTTAATTTAGTATGGTCATGCCCTCCCAAAAGCATTTCATGGGCATTTATACAGATACATTTGGTAAGAATATTTTTAAAGAAAATAAAAGTGTGTGTATACAGAGAGAGAAAACAAATACCTGTGTAGAAAACTATTAACGTTAAAAAAATCTGAGTGAAGGGTATGATGGGGATTCTTTGTATTATTCTGGCAACTTTTCTAGGACATTGTTTCAAAATTTTAAAAGTAAAATATTAAATACATACATACATGTAAAAAATCAAGGCAAAACTAGGATTCTGAGCAGAACACAAAACAGCATGGAACTACAAAGTCATTTATACTTAGTAGGAGTGGGCCAAATTTTCAGTTATAAGCTCTATAACAACCAACATGAAGCAAGAAATAATAAATTATGTGATTCATTGCCCATAAGATAAATACAGACCATTGCTCAGGGAGGAATGTACAAGAACTATTCATGGTTCCTGGTACTAAAATGAGAAAGAAATTTCTCCCATGTGTTCTCAATATCCACCATAATATTTTTAGAGCAAGTAAAATAAAAGTTTATAGGGCTGTTTTGTATAACATCACTCATATCAAGCCAACAGCATAACGCCAAAGCAAAATTCAGTAAAGGCAGGTCTACTGAGTACAAAAGCAGGTAGCCAAATATTGTCCATAGCTGTCCAAGCAGCGCTGTTAACTTAAGGATGAGAATATAGTGCACCTATCAGAATAGACACTGCATGCTTTTCAGACAATCCTTCCAAAATACTATTTGTCTTCATCACACTTTCGGTAAATATTAAACCCCAAGCAGAAGATGGACCTCTGCAAGAAACTATTATAACACAGCTCTTTCATGTAAATAATTTAAGTAAATACAGCTCAAAAGGGGACATTCTCATGGTGGCATATCATTCCTTCCTGTTTTCTGGCTTCTCTTCCCACAGCCGGGCACGTGATTCCATTGTCACTTCCCTTAGAGCTCTCAAGGCCCTTAACAAATAGTCAAGACACGGGTAATACTGATATGCTCTTATTTATAAATGTACAGGTACATTTATAAAGTTTAATAGAATAGCAGGGATATATTCCAAAACAAAGATCACCTTAACATAAAAACAAATCAACATTTGCCCATAAAGTTCAAACTGAGTGCCAGAATAATTCTATTAATAGCTTGCAAAAGGTGTAAGCACTCATATACCTACTTTACATAAACAACATCCATAGAACACATGTTACTGAGAACGATAAAATGCCCATTATCTACTCTTCAGTGTGAACTGGTAATAATATGTAAATGTGAATAACTGAAAGAATTAGAAAGTATTGTTACCTATGTAACTGAATACTTCAATATTAGAACAGTGAGTGCATAGCTTTTTCTCCCAGTAATTGAAAATGGAAGTATACCACGTGCTTAATCTCTTTCTGAACATCAGCTTCAGAAGAGAATGACTGCTAACAGCCATATGTGAGAGTGGCCAGGAGAGCAGCATTCACATGGTACCTACCATCCTAGGCTAAAATAGTGTGTTCACAAGTTAGTGTTTTTCACTAGACTTTGAGCAAGGGATCATAAGACAGTGCTTCTCAAACTTGAATGTGCATTAAATCACCAAGGATACTTATTTAAAATATAGAAGTACGTTTTTGAAGTAAAATATCTACATTGCTCTTAGTGGTTTATATTTAAAATCTCATTTAATACTTGCTTACAAGGTTTATAAAATATGCTCTAAGATGTTTGATACAAAATCAAAAGAACATTTGTAAGTAGATGAAATAGTTCTGTAATCAGGACAACACTACAAAAAGAAGGACAATGTCAGACATATAAATGATCATGAGGATAATGATTTCATTTACAGAGTATCTACCTTTAGAGTCATTCAAATAATTTTATGCAGATTTAGTACATCTTTCTCCTTACTAGTGTTGTCCTTCACTGAAGAGTATAAGAAGAAACTGATGAAGCACAACAGTGAAAGACAAAATAGCAAGAAAGGGCTATCAGAAGTGAAGAACAAATTGATCATCCTTTTGTTTTCTTTCCCATCTTAATACCTACTTTCACAGTTAAAAACCCTCCAATTCAGTTCTAAACTTTATAACCAGCAACATAAAGTAAGAAATACCTACTTTCACAGTTAATAACGCTCCAATTCAGTTCTAAACTTTATAACCAGCAACATAAAGTAAGAAATACAATAAAAAAGAAAAACAAAACAAAACTGGGACTGAATGTGGAATATAGAAAGTGTCCATTTTTAGCCATGCGAATGTAGCATGTTTTTCAAAAATGAGAATCCATGGTATCAAAGACCAAATGCCAAATACAGAAACTGGTATTTGCTGTGAGTTAGACGCCACAAGGCAATCCAGTAATGTGCTCACTGTGTGGACAACTCAGCTGTGGGTTCACAGAGCTGACACAGGCCCATGATTCATGGTCACCTTTCTTCCCAGCTAAGAGCTGTCATTACCAGAATAAATTTACCACCAAAGTTTGTTTTTGATTAAAATTAAAATTTTCAAAATTAAAGCTTCGGAAAAAATCATAGAACATTAAATGGAATGAAATGTTGGTGAGCAACATGGGACAAATGATGCAACATCGTGTACAGATGAAGCGCCATTCGTTCACAGGCGAGCATCGCACCGAAGGCAGGTTGGTCGGTTGCACACGCTCATCGCAATGTGACATGGCAGCAGTTACCTCCAGGGAGTTTAAGGCAGTAAAACAGTCTGAACTCTGACTCTGCAGTTCACTCATGAATACTGGAAATACACAATGACCTCTCAAAAATATGGAAAAGACTTCAAATCCAAAAGATATACATCCCACTCAGTGTCCATATGAATAAATGAGATAATACCACTTATTCAAAATCAATCCAGATATGGTAAGCTCTTATTAGATATTCCATTACATGTTTTTCTATGAATTCAGCCTGTAATTAAATAATGTATGAATAGATCATAATGTATTTTCTCACTGAAAAAAAATTATTTTACATGTTTAATGTTATATCAATCTTCCTAATGAGATAATAGTTATTAATTAATTAAATCAATTAATTCAATTAAGTTCCCTTCATATGAATAGCCTCAAGTCTCATGCAAGACTTGAAGCTCTAATGGACTTTTTTAATATCAAAATATATTAAGTTAAAGAAATAACTTGTAAATCCCTCAGAGGATGAAAAATTATGGACATTTAACACTTGGTCCAGTGATCTCTTACCACCCAAAGAAATCAGATATGGTATTACAATTCCTTACATGGATCAAGAGTACTAAAATCATTAACTTGTCACATGATAACTTTTTCGAAGAGTGGATGAAGAAACATTTGCATGGATGTCACAACAATGAATTCATACATCAATAAGAAAAGACAAACAGCTTAACAGTAAAAACAGATAAATAAGAACAAGGCAATTCATAAAATAAGTACAAAGGCTAAAAAATACCATATGTGAAAAGATGAGTGTTTACTGATTGACTGTCTTTCCCCCAACTCTCCTCGCCTTCACTAGGTGAGGAGATGAAAGTTCCATGAGCTCAGAGATCACATTTGTCTTGTCCACTATGTAACCCCAGTGCCTAGAATAGTGCCTGGGACACAGTAAGTACTCATTAAGTTTTAATGAAAGAATAAACAACGCTCTCAAAAACTAAAGAAAACAAACAAAACAGGATACTATGTATGATACTGGCAAAAACTAAAACATTTACTAACATCAAACAACAGGGGGAACAGGAAGAGATGGTACTTTCATGTACTGCTTTGGGAAGTGAAACTTTCTATAGCACACAGATGAAAATTTGACTCTAAGAATCAACTCTTAAGAATCTATCTATCCTGCAAAAATAAAGCGCAGGATCTCAACAGTGTATATGCCAGAATAGTCACTGACATACTATTTGTGGCAGAATAAAAAATGGAAAGTGTCCAGCAAGAGAGACATTATAAAACCATTTGAAATAATGTGTATTATTTAAACATGCATATGAGTATGTAGATCTACATGTATCAAAGTGGAAGAGTATGTACTGATGTATAATAGAAAGATCTTTATGATACTTAAGTGAAAAACATAAGTTGCAGAATAACATGTATAGTCATATCCCATTTTTAAAAAATCTTCCATGTTAATTCTAGCACAAATACATTTGTACAATTCAGGGGGAAAAGAGGTCTAGAAGGATACAATCAGAACTATTAACAGTTCATACTTCTAGGGAGGTATTTTTTGGTGGGAGAAACAACTTTTTCTTTGTTACAAGCATGTATCACCTTTAAAATGTTATAGAGTTTTCTAAATGACAAAGAGAAAACAATGTCTACAGGTTTGTAAGTAATTTAAATTGAATCAATTTATATGTAAATCATATCAATAAAAGCTTCAACCACTAATCCAGAAGATTTAATGTAATCAATATGTGTAGTTGTATGGTAAAATAATACAACTTAATCCTCTCAACTCACATGAAGGTATGACTCAGAGAACAGTCACCTACCTGGCTACTGTTCAAACAAGCCAAGTCTCATAGACCCACACAAGCTTTTACTGTGCCTGGAATGTGCTGCCCCTTACCTTTCTGCTTTGCTACCTCTTGTCACTCTCACTGCCTAGAAGCTTCTACCTTACCCTTCAAGAAAGAGCTTCACGCTCTGAAAAGCCTTCCCACAGTAACTTAATGAAACCATCTGCAAGAACACTAATTTCTTAAAAAGACTAAAAGAAATTACTTTCTTTGCCATAGATAGCACTTACTACTTATTTTTAGTGTTCTAACAGTCACTTAAATGAAACAAAAATAGTCACTGATTTTTAATTACCCAGATATTTCTGTATTTTCTAAAAAACCTCCACCTGATTATAGAAAAAACCAAAGGCTTCAAGAATAAATACTGATGGATTTTTGGAAGTCCACGTAGATTAGACAAGTTTTTAGTTGGAAAACAAACAATGATGATGAATTCAACATTTTTTTCAAAATAAAATAAACATAAATTTTTTGATATTACAAAAATAACAATGTTCTTTTTGTTCTATGTCAACTTAAATGCCTTCAGACTGATTCATGTAAAGATATGCATAAAAATAATTGTGCCAGGCTATAGCTGGTATTCCAAAATCCACTTGGGAAGTGAATTTTATGGCTATCCTATAAACTTCTAAAATCCTGAAGTTTTAATAGATATGCTGACACAACCTGAACCATAACAGTCCTAGCAACTGCTGCTATAATAAATCTGTCAGTTTCTATAATGCCTATGACAAATCCATTAATATGAATGATGTACACTTCACATAGCACACCACACAGCAACTGCACAAGTTATGTCATCTCCATTCTGAGTGGCAAATCAGTAATCAATATTTGTAAAAGCAGCAGCTAGTCCTTTGTAAAATCACTGGTTCAGTGATTGAAGAGTTTGCTCAATCCACACAGTTAATCCCTCTTCATCTGCTTGAGCCTTCTATTTATCCCAGCCTCTCAGAGTGCTAACTATGGCAGATTAATACATCTCCACACATTAAACATGACCTGACAATTGACACAGGATATTGCTGACAGGATAAAGTCTACAAACACTGGGCTTTTAAAAAGGAAGCTTAAAAGTAACATTCAGAAACCCAAAGTTTACAAATAGGCTCCCCACTTTCCCTTCCTAGTTCCAGTCACCTGATTTACTGAGCTCACACTCCTTAGGAAATATATCCCTATTTTGGGGTTTTGAAAAATCTTCTGGCTGATTCTAGAATGCTTATTCATAAAGCTTGTTTTGTCATAAATTTTTTTAAATTGAGGGAAATAGAACTTTTCCAGCCAAGAAGAGGTTCATACATATAGAACCATTGAGAATTCTTATGTATGAAGTGAAAGTCCCCATTCACAGCTAATGGTACTTCAAAGTTCTACACTTGAAGAAAATCTCAAAGCATTTTAAAACTTAAAGCTTTGAATGAAAAAAAAAAGGTGCATTTTCATAAGGAAAAATGACTGACAATATTATAAAGTGCTCTGTACTAATAGATATTATAAAGGATATAAGATAAAAAGTTGAGTCATCCTTAGTAGTTAAGTGTTAAAACAAATTCCTCTTTAGAAATATATTAAATTTTATTTAAAGACTCAACATAAATTTCCTTAACAAAGTTATTATAATTCAGGTGTCCTGGCATCCTTAATAGAGACTACTTGCAGAAAAAGAAAATGCAAGTTCATGTCAAATTAAGAGTCAAGAATAGGCGTAAAGAGAAAAATGATTCCTTAAATCAATATATTTATTAAATAAAATTAATTTTTGAAAGACAGCACGAGCAACTCCTTTACATGTATTTCTGGTCAGTTGTGTCTAAGAAGGAATCTCAAACAAGCTGTTAAGTCTTATACTTTTCATTCCTTCTGAGAGGAAAAGGCAGCCACAGAAAGGCTGCGAAGACACAGTATGCAAAGACCACGAGAGAATGGGCTGCCCAGAAGCCAAACAAGCATAGATTTTAGGAGAGGAATGAATGAATGGTCATTAATATCAGTTGTTTCAGAAAGACCAAGAAAGAAAAATACTAGAAATTGTTCACTAACTTTGGAAATTAGGCTACAGTGATCTTGCTGAGATATCAGGGTAGAGGCAATGTGGGCAGAAGCTATAATAGTAGTAGTTAAAGAATAAAGTGGGAGAAAGCGGAGCCAGGAAAAGATCACTGGTCTTTTTAAAAACATAGTGAAGGGAGTGAAGAAAGGGAACAATAGTCAGGGAGAAAAGCATTTCCAGTTTACTTTCTAATTCAATAGTTGTAGCAATATTTCCTTTTCCATATCAAGTTCCACTTTAATGTAACATCGAGCCTTCAAAATAACTAAAAGCCAATACTGCAATTTTTTAAATCTGACAATTTTTAGCCCTATTTAGTAATAGTACATTCATATGTAATGTTAAAATGAATGAAAATAGATTAAAATAAGTTTGAAAATTCAGTGACATCTGTAATGTAATGCAAAAATGTCTTATATATTATGTTGCATATGTTAAGAACGCAATCTTAAAATCTAATAGCCTTTCAGGTATTAAGCAAAATAATTTGCAAGTCAGTTAAATGTGCAACAAGAATTATACGCATCACCAAATCTTACAACACAACTGGTTCCAATTAGCCTTAGTGAAAGAAGCTAAAACACAGAATGAATAAAAGAGGCAGCAATGCTAGTTCAATATTATAGGTGATCTGTCGATGTCAAGAATATGGCACTTAGAAAAGTGAAAAGGTTCGCCAGCTAAGAAAAATAAATTTCAAAAGTCTAACCCTAAAATTTACTTAGAGGTCACAGTCATCAATGCTAATTCATGTCATCTTAAAAAGGGATATTTCTCTGGTATATGTAAATTATGATATTGCAAAGTTCAAAAAAACACATCTATTTTGCAAAGTACATATTTTCTCCTATTAAAATCTTTTATGTCTAATGTTGCCTTTGATCCTCCTAATGAAATTCCTTAAGAATGTGGACAATTAGTTTAATGTTCTCTCTCATACAAACATGTGTAAAATTTGTGTGTATATGAGTGTGTGAAATGCACACATGCGATGCTGCCCAATAAGTCTTAGAGAAGCTGTCTGGCTTAATTTTTAAATCATACTGATATTCATAAACAGCTTATACTTTTAAATACAACTAAAATAATTTTCTAAGAAACAGCAAATATTTTTTACGGTGATGGTAGCTGAATGTTCCAAAGTAAGGCAATTTATAACTTCTTTTGAAAACCCTTTGTACTCATACTTAAGACACCCAAGTAACCAAAATCATAAATTTGCAAGATAACTTGCCAATGTTATGCGCAAAGCCAGAGAAGAAAAGAACTCCTGTATAAGATCAAACGTGTAACACTGGCTTTCTTAATAATACATTTTAACTGAACTAACTTGCATTATTTTCTCCTTTAGAATATAATGAGAAAGCAGCATTGGGTGTTATTGACCAATTGAAGTTACACATGGCTCTAAAGAAAATGTTATCTTCAAGTCTTAGTCTTCAGATTTCTATAACTATTTCATTTCTGTTTTAATAATACCAAATATGGACTTACTGGAGCACCAGTAAAGATATTCTTCTTGTGTTTTTAATTATACTAATAAACAAAAATCATCAAGATTTTTCCATATAAGAAAATCTCAAAAAAGGAAAATAAATGGTCACACTGAAAGTGATCTAGTAACACCATAAATTTCTTTATAGATTCAGACATAAAGGTATAAGGAAATCCTAAAATACAAAGGCAAAAAAAAGTTTTTTCAAAATTCATCCCACTATTATGGCATAGCTTGCCATATCAGGAGAAACATAATGTCAATTTGTCTCATCACAAATTACGTTAATTTTCATACCTATTCAAGGTGGTATCTACCAATTTCTCTACTGTCCCATTACTATTTTTTCACTTTATAATTAATAAATAGCTTATGGGGAGATTCTTTGAGGTCATGTAAATACCCTGTTCTTTCTCAAACTTTTTTTTTTTGGTTATATTTATTTATTTATTTATTTATTTATTTATTTATTTTTATATATTTTATTGTTAAATTTAATGGGGTGACATTGGTTGGTAACAATCAGACAGTTTCCCAATGTCAAACTTTCTTCCACTAAGTTTTAGCATTCACTGATGATTCTTGCCTGAATTATTTCTGTCATGATCGTAAATGGTGATGCTTCCAACATTCTTTTTAAACAAAGGAAGATAGCAGATACTCTTTATGTGAAAAAGCTGAAAGCTAAAAAAATGATCACAATTTGGGAATTGAATATTAAGAAAGAAAAATAGCTGATTCTTGCCCTAGTAGACTCTGCAAACATGACTTCGTGTATGTGCATGTGCGTACATGTGTGTGTGTTAACATTTTTGTAACCATATAACAACCAGCTTTATCACTTCATACTGTATATATTGAGAATAACTGTGCAGTAAAAATAGCAATAACATTGTCATTCTTGATCGAAGAAAAAGAAAAAGTAGATTAGGAATCAGAAGACAATCCTGCCAGCCCTTAAACTTCATGTGGGTACCTAGATGATTTAATCTTTCTAGACTTCACGTGTAAAATAAGAGACATAGACTAGGATAATTTGTAAGCTTTCTTCTGACTCCAGTATTCTGCATTCTAATAATAATAAAATATGTTGATTTATGCAAAGATGTTTTTAAAAATCTTACCATTACCACATACCATTTGAACGTATCAAAAAAAAAACACCCAAAAACAATAAAACTGGAGAGAAGTATAATAACTACTTAGGTAAGGCTGATCTAATAATATTCCAAAGGAAATAAAATCATAATTCCACTCAGGAACCTTCTGGTTATGATTTATAACATAGCCGTCATTATTCTATTGTTTATAGTAGATGGTATAAATTTCCTCCAACAAAGAGAAAGAAGGCATTGTTTCTGCAAGATTAAGTGTTATAACGTAATAGGCCAACTTACCCCAGGTATAGCTCGTGGTAATAAGGTTTCTAAATAATTATTAGTCTGAGACCTGAGGACTCAAACCAAAAGATACCAGTGTATGCCTATCAAGAAGGCTGGTTTCTGAAGCTCTTCTCCCAGGCTCACCAAATACTACACTTGATCTTAGCCAAAAGGCTGAGAAATGATTCCCAGACTCAACAGAGAAAACAAACCTGAACTCTTGTCCAAACCTGCCTTGGTGGTTTAAAGGATAGAAGGTCAATAGTAGAGTTCAATAATACAATGGACTACTGTACATCTAATGGTAAGTTGGTAATATAACTGATATTCACCAAGTTATGGTGAACTTGTAATATCAGGGGAGGGGTACAAAACCTAGGTGGGAGTGAGTTGTGCATATGTAGATTTTTATACAGAATATGCAGGAATATGCATGCTTGTGTGTGTGATCAGTAGGAAAATGTATAAATATTTATAGAATAAATATTTATATATTTACTGAAATGGAATAAAACTTATGTTGACAGATTTCTTTATATTTGTGACTTAATATTTACTTTCTCCACCTACAAAATGGAAATTAAGCTGGTTGTCAATAAATGTACCACAGATTTAGTAAATCTGAGAACAAAGAATAAGTAGTGTATAGAAGGCAAAAATCGATATTTTTATTAACATAATTTAAATAATCGAAGTAAAAGCTGAAGCACTTTCATGCAGGTCTTTCTTTCACTATGTGGCTAAAAGATAACACCAGAAAAGCAGCAAAGAAGAAGTTATATTTGATGACAAACTGATTTGGGGAGGCGCAGGTTTGGGCATAAGCTACGTAAGGGCTGGACCACTCACATTTTCTTCATCTTCCTATCTCCACTGCACAGGTCCTGGAACCTGATCATTTAGTAAGTACATGTTGAAAAAATTAGGATTATTAAATAAAGACATATATATTATAGAGGTCATTCCTTATACCAAAAGATTACTTTTACTTTTTATGTGAAATTAAGAGTAATCATAGTAAACCATAGTTATATTATCGCCTCCAACAGAAATAAAACTCATTGAAGTCCATAAGCACTACATAAATATCATAAAAACCACAGCCTATTGAATTTTTTGTATGCAGCACTTTACAAAGCACTTGGCAAACATTCAGCCAGCCAGAGGAAATTCCAAGTGAAACTCAACCCGTGTGTGTATTTGTTTTGTGGGAGCCAATTATTTTTACGGCATGTAACTTCAATTGGTGGCAGATATAAAATGTCACTTTATAGTTACAGTACATGTTCATTTACTTCTGCACAGAACCACTGTATGTTCACTTACTTCTGCACAGAGTCTAGAATATTTCATTAATGCTAATGGAAAATTCTGCACTCTCATGATAATGCTGGGTCCAGTGGTAACACTTACGCAGCTCTACCCGACCTGTAAGCAGTTCTACTAGCTCAGCCCACTGATGGCCTTGACAACTCAGCCTGTCATCTATAAAACACATCTCCATGTGGCATAAGGATGATTGTCTCCAGAAATGAACTTTGCATCAATCAGAGTTCAGACTCTTAGAAACTCCCCCAGAACAAAGGGGCTAATTCAAGTATGTAACTTCGTAGGCCCACAACCTGCAGCCACACACATCACCTGGCTGAGGGAACCAGAAGAATGGAACAAGATGCCACCATACACTTTTTTCTTCCTGTCTCCCCACTGAGGATAGAAAGGTGAAAGCCCTCCTTTCTTCCATTTCAGGTCATATGAATTGAGACTCATTGTCCTCCTGAGGATGAAGGCGCAACCCTTTGCATGAGGTTGGCATTCTCCTTCGGTTGTTTGTGAGATGCTACAGGTTTTCGCAGTCACGTGTACTCTGCATCTTCTAGCTCACACATGTCCACAGGAGCATAAACAAGCATGAGTTCAATGCAGCGATTCCGTAATTGGACAAAAGGACAGAGTGCTGCGTATCTCCCAACAACATTGCCCTGCTGCTTCTCCATCTAAACCTCATGACTTCAACGATGAACTTTATTTCAGAATGAAATATAATATTTTTCACACAGTCTCTATCCCACGTCAGAAAGGTGTAATAGCCATTATCCAGTGAACAACAATCATTTATTATGAACCTGGCAGATGTCAAGAACCACACTAGACCCCGGGGAGATATAAAGACAAAGATAACACAAGTTGTCTTTAATAACGGGCTCATATGTTACACCCGAAAACAACTACATGTGATGAAACAATAACTGTAAGTGTCATACAAGCTTAATCCATAAACCACATCAAACATAATGAAATGGTAATACCCGGAGTAAAGCCGTTGTGAGGAACGACACAAGAGGGCCAGAGCAGTTGGGAACAGCAGAGTTGGAAAATCATCACTTAGCACAGTTCTCTTTCTTCCACATGTCAATCTTTTTCTACAGGTGAAAACAAATCTTAAAAGTGCATCAAATGCATGAATGATGTGAGGTGGACTTGTACATCTGTAAACTGTCTAATTGTTACCAACCAATGTAACCTCATCAAATTTAACAATAAATTAAAAAAAAAAAAAAAAAAAAAAAAAAAAAAAAAAAAAAAAAAAAAAAAAAAAAAAAAAAAAAAAAAAAAAAAAAAAAAAAAAAAAAAAAAAAAAAAAAGTGCATCAAAGACAATGTGAAGAGACACAGGCTTCAAACAGAGCACTATGCATCTTGAAAGAAAGAAGAGAGAGGAGAAATGATCAGTGTCTTTGCCTTGCTGAAATTTGTGTTGGTGAAGGAAGGGACGAGACCAAGTTGCTTGTATGTACAGATGCTGAGAGGAGCTACCCCCTAGCAGCTCAAAGCCCCTCAGTTCAAGGCAACCATCCTGAATCACTCTCCCTGAAAGAACGTAAATGATGTCATTGTTTCTTCTGCCAAAGTCTAATAAGCAAGCAATACTCTTCTAAAACTTTGAGCTTCAAGATATGCTATAAATAGGAAAATGTAGTGCCGATTCAAAATATAGCTCAGAAAGAACAAGAATCTGTACAGAATCTTTTTAACCCTGTCAAAAATATTTTTAGTTAGATTAGACTACAAGTGCAATTAAAAAAGAGCAGGGTGCTAACATAAGCTTTCAAACACCATATTTGTGATTGCCTCTGATGGATATACGGCATCACATCACACACATTGATTTGGAGTAAGTTGCTAAATCTTATTATAAAGGGATCTCTTCAAAGTGGGGATACCTGAGTGTGTCACAGTCATTGATTAACAAAATAATTTGCAAGGATGAGGATTGTTTTATTAATGAATCAGATAGAGAGGCAGAGATTAGAGATAGAAATATATATATATATATATAGAGAGAGAGAGAGATGGGGTTGGGGGAGACACTATAAGAAAGAACTCTATCAGCTTTCCCCCTTCAGGTACACACACACACACACACACACACACACACACACACTTACATTCACACCCATCCTTACACTTTTCCTCTTGATTAAAAGTTCTCTCTCTCTTGCATCTTGAATCTCTACTGCTGACTCCCATATATCATAGACTCAGGATCAAGTTCCTCCCTTAACTTTGCATCTCTCTAGCTATTTTCCCTCTTACCTCCCCTTCTCTATTGGATTTTTCTGAAATGCTTATTGAGATCATTATAGATTCATACGCGCCTACAAGGAATAATACAGCAGCCCTTGTACACTTTACCCCATTTCCCCCAAGGGTTACATTTTACAAAACTAGTACAATATCATAACCAGGATACTGACATTAATACAACTACCCAATTTTATTCAGATGTTCTCAGTTTTACTTGTGCTCATTTGAGTGTGTGTGTGTGTGTGTAAATTGTATACAATTTTATCACCTGTGTAGGTTAATGTATATACTACAGTCAAGATACCAAACAGTTCCAACACCACAGGATCACCTTTGTTGTCTCTCATGACTACACCTATCTCCTTCCCTAAACTCTGGTAGCCACTACTCTATCCTCTACTCTTATAATTCTGTCATTTCAAAAATATCATATAAATAAAATCATACTGTCTGTAACCTTTAGAGACTGGATTTTTCCACTCAGCATGATTGTCTTCTCCCTGGCTTCTAGTCAGACCATTCTCCCTCGGTTCTCTTGTACCTTCGTTTTCAGTCTGTTTTTAACTCTTCTCCTCATAGCCGCTAATGCTGCTGTCCTCCCAGCATTCCACCTTCAGTGTTTTCTCTTCTAAAATTCTACATGCCCTCCCAGTGTAATTCACCTACACACACAACTTTCAACCTTTATGCCATAGACTCCAGCCAAGATCTTTCTCCTAAAGTCCAAATCCATCTTTTCAAATAAATAAATGTTTCATCTTCTAAGTTTAATGTGTCTAAAACTGCACTCATGCATAACCCCTTTTCTCTTTACTACGACTGACCTCTATCTCTATTTGGTCATCCTAAAACTTCAGACTCAACTACTTTTCCTTCACTTTCACATCACTAAATCCCATCAACTCCATCTTTGAAGTATTTCTTTATTCCCTCCTCTTCCCACTAGCATTTCTTTAGTTTAAACTCTTACCATTTCCCTCTAGTATTATCACAACAGCTTCTCCCTATGTCTGCTCTTCCCAGGCCATTCTCCAAGCATCTGCTAAGTGCTCTGACCGAGCTGCAGATCTGGTGTGACATTCCTGCTTGAAGATCTGCCAATGGCTCCTACAGCTTAATTTCTTAGCGCAGTAGCACAGCCCTTGGAACTCTATCCTTTACCTACCTCTCCCTCTTCTTTCACGGTGCATACATCTGCCGCCATGATCTCACCATTCCAAACTACTGGCAGTTCCCTAATGTTCTGTCTCACAAACTAGTGACTTGGGTCCCCAAATGTGGACCTTGGAGTACTCTATGAGGGAACCAAAATGGCAGCCGGGACTTCCAGAAGGTCAAAAGAGTTAAAATCATGAATAAGTTCAGAGAAAAAGACATTTCAAATGTTTAAAAATATTCTAAATTTAAAGGAAAGGGCAAATATTTCAAACACTTAGGATAAAACATATCTTCTCTGGAGATGGTAGCCATTTTGTTCTTTTAATTCCAAAGTATAAATCCAAATACCCACCTAATTAAGCCAGCCAAAGAAGTGAGGTGGTTATTATCATCTTTCTAGACACTTGAATATAATATAAAATAAAGTCTAAATTATGGATTGTTCAGAGATATTGTGAGATCCTTTGCTCTCCAAAGAAACTAAATGATACCAGAAAAAAGGAAATCAAAGTTGCTTGTGATGAAATCTGCTAAATATTGAATATGTGATGAGTCCTCAGAGGTACAAGACTCCCAGTGAGTTAACTTTAATCTTTTTTCATTATTCCTGCTTTGCTTCTAAGCACTGATAATAGGCTGATGGACCTGCACCCCCAAACAGTGTATTCTTCTCCTTATCCACAGGGTAGCAGTGTGTTTCAAAATAAGAGCACCACTGTGGGAATACAAGTCAGTACCCAAAAGGTCTGCCGATAGCAGCTGGTCCTCATTTATACACACACAAACCTCAGAATACTAGGGTAACAGGCTGTCACAAAAGCCCAGTGTGTGGTGTCAAGACTAACAAACAACAACAGCCTTGTAATAAGAAAACATGTCAAAGAAAAGCATGAATGGTATTCTGAGGTAAAAACAGAAAAATAGACTAAGTTCTGACACAATATTACATAGCCATTGTTTCACAACTCAACATTATAAATGAACTGATTTGTATGTATTTACACTAATAAAATACTGGAATATATAATTTTAGGAGCTGTAAATTTTGACAAGGCAATATCACTAATTACATTTTACATAAGTTCTGTGACATCAAAAAGGTAACAGAATCCTTTTCATGACCCTGAACTGACTTCTGACCACTGAGACCTAAGTTAGAATGCTGCCATGCTATAAGAATTGCAGAGAAGTCTAAAAGTTGTTTGTTACAGGAAAGTCATTACTAGTGAATAAGAAAGCCTTTCCTTTTAAGAGCTGTGGAAAATACTTCAGGGAGGCAGAACTCATAGTGCTTAAAAGCACAGGGCTGGGTTTAGCACAGGGTCCCTTAGGAATGTAAAATATTTCATCTCTGTTTAGTTGGGTTTCCCCAGCTGCACAAATAAATAGTAATAGCACTAATCTCATAGGATTGTTTTGAAGATTAAATAAAATCATTTATGTAAAGCACTCTCTGAACAATATTTGACAGTTTTCCAGGCCCTTCTGGCTCCATATTCTACGATTCTGCTAGCAATCAGTACTATCTACATGTTCAGACTTTAAAGTTCATAAAAAGAACAGAAAAGGGCTTTGAGTCAATGGGCATGCTTCTATCATTGCATTCATTACTTTGCACTGTCACCATCTGTATGTCTATGAAGAGCACAGCACATCGTCAAGGTCATGGGATCAGGAGAAAGACAAGGCTTGGTTTCCCAATTCAAGTTCCTCCATTGCATAGCTGGGTGACCTCAAGCAAGTTACTTTCCTGGGAAAGAAGGTAACACCTTGTATCAAACGCATATATTTCTTACTAGGTCTAAAAGGAATCTGTTTTGTGATTAAGTAATGTAAACATAATTCAGGTATTATACATACTCCAGTAGACATTTAAAAATTAAAGCACAAGTACATTTATTTCCTTTTTTTCCTTCAAATATTTGATAAAGGAGAAGCCGGGATGGTGCAGTGGGTTGGGTGCTCTCATTGTAACCCCAGGGTTCAAGGATCGAGTCCAGGCCCCAGCGTGCGGACCCATATGCTGAACTGGGAAGTGCTTCCCATCCCAGTTTGGTTCCCGTCAAGGCAAACTTCCCACCTGGAAGACCCTGGGTAGGCTCCTGCCCAGGGCACGCCTGCCATGCAGGAGGCCCCATGCCTGGTTCCTGCCCTGCGTAGCCCCCGCCCACCTGTGGAATGAAACTGTGTCCTAAACTGATGACATACAACTATGGAGACTGCTCTGGGTCCTCCTCCTTCTCTCTGTTTCTCTCTCTGACAAAAACAATAAAATAAAACTTTTAAAAAAGAAACAGAAAAACAAAGACTCATGGACACAGTTGATAGTTTAGTGGTTACCTGAGGGTGGGAGGGGAGGTGGGGGGAAGAGATGAGGGGGGGAGTAGGGCAGGGGAATCAAACACACGGTGATGAAAAGTGAGCTGATTCTGGGTGGTGAGCACATAATGTGATGTATAGACAATGTAATGTAGAATTGTATACCTGGAAATAATGTAATTGATATCAACTAATGTCACCCCAATAAATTAAATTTAAAAAAAGAGGTTTGGACCCAACCTGAGTGTACATTATTATGATTACAAAAGTTATATCCACATTTAATCCAACAGCATTTTTAAATTACTTATTCTATCAAATTTCCCCAAAGAATTCAAATTATTTTTATAGATGCAACAGCTCTCTTTATTGTCATACTCATATTTTCTTGGCTTATGTGATATTTAATTACACTTCATAAATACACTAACAGGTATAACTGGTATAAATGAATTTGTAAATAAATAACCTGATTTTGGTAAGCATACATATCAACCCATGAGAGGAGACATTGCAAATATGCCAGAGATAGGCTCACTATCCACCAGCAAATTCAGTGTCCCTGGGCCTTAGTCAGTGTGTTTTACAGAAAAATGAACAGTGTTAATAAAAAAAATTTTTTTTGATGCGGTACCAAAAGAGCAAATAATGAATTACAAAGATCTGCCTTGTCAACATCAAAATCAGCTAAAAAGATCATTTTTTCAGAATGTGACGTCCACCTTACTAGCAAAGTTAAGTCCAGAATAGCAAAGGATTCAGAAAGTTAAACACACTAACTAAAACAAATTAGGGGGCAGTAAATTTGAATGGGTAAAAATATTAAATTAAAAAATTGTTTTATAAGACACAGTGATTATAAAATGTTCTTCATTTTATTGTAAATAGAAAGTTGAATCTATCAGTAATTACAAATAAAGTTCTGATGAGGAGTATCCTGCTTTAAAAGACTTACTAAGGATTACCTGTAGTGCTGCCATTGAATACCTGCTTATAAAATGCAAAAATGATTCTAAGAAAATATGTTTCTCTACAACCTTATTTATTTATTTTTTTTTTGCAGTGAATAAGCCTATTTTTTCTTACAGAGAGAATACAACCTCCTGTTTTATTACCACAAATTCTGAATTAATGGAATGGAATTCCATTAATTTTATAAGCAGTTCTCTTCTCATATGCCATAGATCATAAAACTGAAGCCAAACTATACTCAATGGAATTTAATAAAGATAGAATGCAACTATGTTCATTGATATCAAATATCTCAATTAATATCCAAGACAGAAATGATATCATTTTAATCTTTCTCTAAGAACAAAATTGACAACCATATGACAAAGCACCTCCATTCATATTATCCTATAAAGCGTAGTCTGCTGAAGTTAGGATTAGCTTCTTATTGGATTCTGATGCAAAACTTTCATAATGGATATTCAATACCATCATACAGACAAGATTTATTCTAGAGACTCTATTCAAGTGCAGGATCAAGATCTAAGTTTTAAGTGTGGGTCGGGCAATAGTGATGATGGGAATTTAGGGATTTAGGGATGAAGGGTTGGATTTGGGGGAGCCGGGATGGCTCAGTGGATTGGGTGCTCACTTTGCAGCCCTGGGGACCTAGGATCAAATCCCGGCCCCGACCCATACAGGAGGTTCCCAGTTCAGTTCTCTCTCTATCCCCTCATTCAGCCCCTGGCTCAAGGGGTGTGCCTCCCATGCAGGAGGCCCCCAGACCAGTTCCTGCCCTGCACAGCCCCCACCCACCTGTGTGGAAAGGAACCATGTCAAAAACTGATGATGTACAACTATGGAGACTGTTCTGGGCCCTCCCCCTTCTCTCCATCTTTCTCTGTCTCTCTCTCTGTGTCAAAAACAACTAAAATAGATCTTTGAAATAAAAAGGGTGGAATTTATTAGAGAATGCGTGGAAGCTTTGGGGTTTCTAAGTGTGCTGGAAGATAATAAACATTCAGGGCAAACGCTGATGGCTTGTGAAAGAGGCCAGCCTAATTAAAGCAAAGGGTTATGTGAAAGACAAGTGCAAGGTTATGATTATGGAGAGCCTTGAAACACAAGCAAAGGAACTGGGACTTGACTCCGTAGGCAATCTGCAACTGCTATAGGATCTTGAGAAAGGGAACGATTCTGTCAGTGTGGTATTTTATACAATCAGACTGGCAGGTTAGAATTGAGAGCATAACAGAAATTTAAGACCCTTTAGTGTAGGATGCACGCACAGTAATTCTTTGTGATGAGGTCTTGCCTAAATGGTAGCATTGAAAGTAGACCTCTTTCATTCACTCCTTTCACAGAGTCTGTGATATGTTTGGTGCTCTGCTAAGCGTGGCAATTACAATGGTAAACAAGACTCATAGTCCCTTCTTTTTTCACAATATAATGATGGAGGTGGATAGAAAAGCAAGTAACAAACATTAGGAGTTGTGGTGAGTGCTGTTAGGAAACACACAGGATGAAGGCTCATGCAGGGGGCAGAGCGGGAGACTCATTTTAGAAAGGATGCTCAAGGAGGCTTCTCTGAGATGTTTTGAAGCTGAGACTTCAGCCTCGTTAAGAAATTGGAACTTGACTGTACATGCAATGGGAATCCACTGAAGGGTTTTTTTTTATCAGAGAAGTGACATAAAATGTAAACAAACAAAAAACAACTGGATGGGCCACAAATTACATATAAACAATGGGAAAAACACTTGAAATCTGTTTTAAAAAAAAAGACGTAATTCATGTTTTAGGATGGGAGAGTCAATTGTACAGTAATGCAGTCTACTAAAATCATCACTAACAGGCTAAACTCATTTCAGTGAGAAGTTAGATGAATTGAGCTGATAAAGCTCTTACAACCCAGGAGTGCCCTAAGTGAGAACAAGCAACTGGAGTTAAACAAAGGAAAATATCCTTACCTCTTACTCAAGAAATGCAATACTAACAGAAAGTACTTACAAGATAAATACTTGTGAGAAAACACAGATAAATTCGAAAGTCAGTTCAACTAGCCTGTTTTCAGCCCTGACTGTCTTTGGACAAGTTTCTTAACCTCTCAGTGCTGTTTGAAATGAGACAGCTCAGAGTTGTTGTATGAATTAAATAAATCAACGTGTATAAGGTACTCAAAAGAGTACTTGGCACAACACAAATGCTCAATATACGTTGGCTATTGCTACTATTATTGTAATAGAGATGTTTCATTCTGCTTAGTTCAATCCATACTTCTGCCATGCCTCTTTCAAAACCATGCAATTGGTTTCGAATGTCCTAAGTAACTTTCATCCTAAGGTCTAGCTAGACCAGGGGTAGGTAGTAAATATTTTTGGTTTTTCAGGACAGAAAGGCTCTGTCACAACTACTCAATCCACCTCTATAGTTCAAAAGTAGCCACAGATAATATAAAATTTAAGGAGGATGTTTGTGTCCCACAAGCTGGGCACTGATTTGAATTTCATATGATTTCCCTGTATCACAAAATATTATCCTTTTGATTTTGGTTCAAGCATTAAAAAATATAAAAACCACTCTTAGCTTACAGACGATATAAAAACAGGTGGCAGGCCACAGTTTGCCAATCTAGACACATAACTGTATGACCCTTTCAGTCATAATTTCTCCATCTATAAAACCAAAGTGAATGTAATTAGCTTTCCTAACTTCTAACTGTTCAGATAGCAAAATTTATTTTTACATAAGATATAATGTCCAGATCATGGGCTCAAGTTTTTCTCCAATTTGCTCCAGTGAAATATGTCACACACACACAAAAAATCCAAGAAACAAACTAAGAAACAAACCATGCAGAAATAGTACAACAGGCTATTATATTAAGTTTCTTTTGGCTCTGAAGTTGTTTGTACTATATTAAGGATATGGTTGCGCAACTGAAAGCTGACAGGATTACGGTAACATAAAATTTCCACTATGATGTTAACTTTATTTACCAATGCTCATTTTACAAGATAACTAGAGCTGTTGCCGGTTTTTATTAACACAACAAAAGAAGATATTTATCCAGTTTCACTAAATTCATGCCAACAGACATACTTTTAATAAAATAGGAAGACAGAAGCTTATCCCTCAGCAATATACAGTCAATACAATTGTGATCCTCTTACAGTGTATAAAACAGGGTGTCTTACATAACATTAGCTCTGAACAGGGCAGGGTGTATCTAACACCCACTGGAAAAATAATGTCCTCTGGGGGTTTTTCCCTAGTAAAAAATATTGAGTCTTTCTGGAAAAAAATTAAGTCATATTTGCTCTCTTTGCATATAATTATAATTCATAAAAACTCCAAATACCTATCAAAAGAAAATGGAACTACAAATGCCAACTTGGGTGCTACTGTTCCTGGGAGAGATATTGCCTATGTACCTGCTACTAAAATAGTCAATTTTGCAACAAATCCTTGGTTCAAAAGGAGATTTATTAATGGAGATTTTTTTCAAAGGAAGTGAGGTGGTATTATGCCTAGCTTTTATGTAGCTGCCATGTTGTTTTTGTTTTGTTTTTTTTAAATTTTAGTTCTGAATCAGTGACAACTCCTAAATAAAACAAAAAACAAATAAAAAAACAACAACAAAATTCAACTTTTGACACCTTCCTCGCTGCTCATCCATCACTAAGTCCCATGATTTGGTCTCCTTAAGGACTCCATCACTTCTGTCTTGGTCATCACCTCCATCACTTCTGTAGATCAAGCTACTACTTCCCCAGACTTCTGAAACTGCCTCTGAGCCGTATCTACTGCATCCACTCTTCTCCACACTGTTCTCAACACTAGAGCCACTGTTTCTTCCTCTGAGAAGCCCCCCTGACCTCCATGACGAGGTCAGAGACCCCTCTTCTTTATGGCTTGTGAACTTGCAGATAACATTTTTAATCCATTCCTATGCTTGTATGATTAATATCTATTTTCTCCATTAGAAGTTAAGTTTCACAGAGGCAGGGTTGATGGATTTCCAATACCTGGCACAATCCAAGCACAGAAAAGGAATTTGATGGTTTTCCTGACTGCTATCTATGCTATTAGACATTAAATCACTTGTTGGAACTGAAGAACCACCTTAACTGGCAGTTATGTAACTGATAGTTAATAAAAGGTACTGCTAAGTCTCAATCAGCCAGAGTCTGATTCACCAGAACAAAATCAAATGTAAATCACCAGATGCTAAATCAAACTTTGTAATGATTAAATATTATCTTAGGAATCATCTGAAGAGATTGGCTAAAATTTATCTTTGTTTTTTACCAAAAAAATTGTTAACTTAAAAAAAAAAGATTACCGGTATATTAGGGGATACCGGGATAGCTCAGCAGGTTGAACACATGCCTTGCAACCATGAGGTCCAGTGACCAAATCCCGGCCCAGGCCCGTGCAAACCCATATGCTGAACTGCGGTGCAACTGTAACCACCAGGGTGGCAGTGAAGGTTCTCGCCCCCCATGAGGGAGGCCCCCAGTTTGGTTCCAGCCCTGCACAGCCCCACATCCACCTGTGTGAAATGAAACTATGTCACAACTAATGATGTACAACTATGGAGACTGTTCTGCCCCTTCCCGCTCTCACCTTCTCTCAAACAATAAAATAACTTAAAAAAAAAGGGGGGGGGTATTAAATAATGCATTTAGAAACATGCACAGAAAAATACACCAAAATGTACCAAATTATTACTGCCTATCCTGAAATACGCATATTATGATGATTCCAGATGCCTCTTCTGAGCTCCAGACCCATATCTCACTGCCAACAATTGTCACTTGCATGTCTCCAAAGCAGTTTCAATTTACTATTTTTAAAATCTCCCCAGATCGTTCCTGCTCCTTGGATTATCTTGGTAAAATTTACCGTTTCCCACTCATCTGCCAAAGGCGGAGATCTAGAAGTTATCACTGACTCTGTTCTCTTCAGGCCGGCCATCAAGTCCTATCTACTCCCATTCTTACATGTCTCTTGTTTGTTCTCTCTTCTACATCCTTCCTGCCTTTATTCTGGTCTTCCCCTAACTCATACTGTTATTAGGTGTATGTTTTGGGGAAGAAAGGCCTCACCCCAAACCTGATACCCTCCCATAGCTCCTTCATTACCTGGAACTCCTTAGCCATATACACAACAACTGGTATCTAAGCAAACATGCTACTAACCCTGCCTTAAGCAGCCCCTGCCCCCACTCTGCATGGTCTACCTCACAAGCATCATCCTTCAAGAGTCAGTTTAAGCACCGCCTCTCTCTGGGGATACAGGGTTGAACAAGACAAACAAGGTCTGTACCCTAAAAGAAATGACATTCTAGTGAGAAGAAACAACTAAGAAACACGTCATAAGATCATTTCAGATGACGGAGGGTGCTGTGAAGAATATAAAACACTAGTGGATAGAAACAGTGGTGGCAGTGGGTGGGGACAGGGTGCTTTAGAAAGGGTAGTCCACTGGTGACTGCTGGACTGAGGGATATAAAGGAGCCAGTCCAGTCGGGATGGAGGAAGGTAGGAGGTGGGTTGGGCGACAGCGCTCCCGGCAGAGGACTAGGCAGGGCACAGGCCCAAGGCCGAGTGAGTCTGGCACCTTCAAAGGTTGTGCATGTGCGTGTGCGTGTGCGTGTGCACGCATGTGTACAGGTAAAGGAGAAAGTCCGTAATTGTCATCAATAAGTGCCCTAGCTAGAGTAGGGCTGTGGCCTCTTTAGTATGTAAATTATTTGTCTCTCTCTGAACAAATACTTCCTCCCCAAACTGACAGTTCTAGAATGCGTTGTTTCTGTGGGCACGTAATTTTCTGACTGTATTCTGCATATGGAGTTCTCCAGGTTTTTCACATTAGGAAAATATCTCTCCTCCTCCTAAAGATCACTTTTTTTAGAGAACCATTATCTAATATGTAATTAACTCAACACTTTACATCTCTTTCCCCATGACAAATGACAAATTAATATTTAATCATGTGAACATTTATTGTATTTCCAAGGCCCATTGTTAGTTTTCATCTACTCAATGTCCCGCTATCTCAGATTAGCACATAGGTAACAATAAAGCCCACCTACTTCCTTGGATTGAGCTCAGAATTGTGCTCTAGTCCACATCCATAAATAACTTTTAATCGCCTCTTTTCAAAATCCCACCAACTCAGAAATTTATATTGGTCAAGAGAAAATATTATGTGTGGGTAGATAAGAACAGAATAGGTTCAAATAATTAAAAAAGAAAATGGGTCTAAGTATTTACAAAGTTCTGTTCAAGGTGTTTCATTAGATTTCATGAAAGCTGGTTGTGATTATTTTATGTTGTTAAAAAGTTATAGTAATAGAAGAGTGGGTAGATAACCAGAAACAAGCTCTGCTTTCTTAAAACATCTGTATCGCTGGCTGTGGCCTTGAATAAGATACAGAACCCTTGTATCCCTTAGTGGTTAAGAGAAAAAAAGAAAAGATCTTATAGGAGAAATCAGACAGCACTCAGAATTCTTAAGAAAAAAAAAAGATGGTACATAAATGCAGGTAGTGATTAGCAAATCTTTCTTACACTACAAACTAAGAAATGTACACGTCGTAAATTAAGTGATTAACCCAAAACTGCCAGAATTTAAATTGGCCCTATCCATTTCTAACTGTAAATAAAGGGGCATATAAATACCAAATAGCATCTTAGTCTTATACCCCTTTTAAATGCCTCAGAAGTAAGAAAAATCAAGTAAGAAAACTGATTTATTGTTACCATGAGTATAAAATGCAACTCTAGTTCTAATCTAGTGTGTAAGGTGGAAAACTGAAATTCTACTCATATCAATGTATTGAAGTTTCTTCCAAATAATAAATTCTCACACCCCTAAAAGCACATACTTAAAATTATAAGCATATATACAAGGGCTGTCTGGAAAAAATCCAGCCATAAATGCCTCTATTTTTCATACTACATGCCTAGATACTTTCCGGACAGCCCTTGTATGTATACATATACATACACATATCTATACAGATATTTTGGAAATAATTATAAAGTTATAGAGTATGCTCAACAGACCTTGACAACTTTCTGAATGTAGCCTCTCTGGAGTAATTATGATCAGAGTGTAAAATGACTCAGCACATCAAGCATTGGTGTAGAAACAGTAAAATATATTGTGAATTAAATTCCAGCACTTCAAATACAATATGAACCACGGTTAGTTAAGTATTATTATCAAAACCAAAGACCACAATATATATGTTTTACTCTATTTGAGTACATAGACTTTAATTTATGAAAGAGCCAAATGGTTGGAAAAATAATATTTTTCAACTATGCTGACATAATTAACATAAGGGAGCTGAATTTACATATCTAAAGATTTCAAGGTAAAGGTTTTAATTAAAAAAATGTTTTTAACTCAAACATTTTTGCTATATAGTTAACTTCTTAGTAATATTTGATGCCTGACAACCCTTCTGCTCTAATAGGCTTTATAAATGTCACTGAAAGTAAGCGGAGGCCCAACGTATGTCATAAAATAAGACTATATCATATTAAAATAGCTCTCAAGTAACCAATTTTGTTTTAAACAAAATAGCTTTAAATGGATGTATAGTGTATTAATAATAAGCATCACCCACACAAAGATATTCAATTGTTTGTTTATAGACATTTATTGTTATCACACTGAATATTCTAACTTTTCAGTGTATTTTAAATGTGCATTTTGCATCATATTACCTAATCTCTTACTGTTAAGTAGCCACTGTTCACTTTCAAGCTTTTTTATTTTCTCAGCAAAATAATAACTCTTGGTCATCATAGGCAGCCAAATATCAGGTCTTAACCATCTGTCAACTGGCTTAAATTCAGCAAGCATGCTCCTGTAGTTTTAGTTCTAATTGTGTTTAATGCTGCACTAATTATTTCAATGGGGAATAATTTTGTACAGTCAAAGTTGACTCATTTTATAAACTAGAAGCTCCTCAGCTATAAATTGGCAGGTCTCATCCTTCATCCCTCCTAAGCGTTGTGCCAAAGGGGAATAAGTATATGGTTGCTCTGTGACCAAATGTCATGTGCTGGGCAGAAACATTGATCCTGGCTATTAATCACTCTGCAAGCCCTCCCAGTAATCAAAGGGCACAGCTGCAATGATATACGACCAGTGTCAGAGCAGAAAGCCCTTTACAAGACTGCATGCTTACCAGCTGATGGCCAGTATGTACTACCGCATGCACACTGGCCAGCCCAAAGTGCCTGGCCTAATTAATCATCACCTCTAACTGTTCGTTCTATCATTAAACACCTTTATTGGCTGAATTATTGGAGGATTCTTACCCCCTAATTACTTAGGTCTGGAAGCAAAGAACCTTCTCACCTGGCTACAAAAAGCTGTCTATTACCTGTTTCAGACCAGTTTGCTCTTTCATTCTCTTCTCCATAAAAGTTTGCTGACCTAGCAATGAGCTAGAGACTAGGAGAAAATTGGATGTTGTTGCGACTGATTTTGGTGAGGTTCACATCAAATGACTGATAGAGGAGCTACATAACATGAGATCGTCTAAATTTAATAAGGTGAACTTTTAGAAATCGTACATGTGAATTTTACAGCACAAGTTATAAAACATTTTGATACAGGAAACTATGAGGTACAGTTATTTAAGAGCAAACCAGTTTTCAGAAACAATACTAAGAAAAGGTTTTACCAGTGATAATTCAGTTACTGATGTGATTTAATATGAGGGCTGTCTGGAAAAAAAGTCCAACCATTGTCAGTATAATGAGAATGATTACATGCTGAATACTTTCTGGACAGCCCTTGTAAATCGTTCTGTTTGGTGCTATCTTCTACCTTGATAAGAGCCTTCAGATATTAGTTATTTTAATAAAACATTTAATATTCATATTTGCTTTAATACTAATACCCTAGCATTTCTAAGTTTTTTATAGTATCTAGGAAAGAATAATTAATCAATGCTTTGAAGGTTATAAAGAAATTATAGGATAGCATTCATTCACTGTTAATTTTTTTAAAAAACATTTTTTTATTGTTAAATTTATTTGCTCAACATTACTAGCAATTAGGGAGATGCAAATTAAAACCACAATAGAGAGCACCTCACACCTGTTAGAATAACTATAATCAAGAAGACAAGGAATAACAAGTGCTGGAGAGGCTGTGGAGAAAAAGGAATCACCATTAATTTTTAGGTAAACAATTATCCCTCTTTTAAGAAAGTTCTAATCCAAGTAGAAAAGCAGAAACCACGTTATCAGTAGGACCTTACAATAATTACTAAATAGTCATGCTCTATCAAAAGCCTTGAGCACAGCAACATTTTCTTCTGTTATGCTAAGACATCAGAGGACTTCAAAGTAGACAACTATCAAGATTTTAATAGTCAAGTAGTGTGAAATGTCTTCCTTAAAGAAATACATTTGAACAATAGAATGGTATAATTCTTGAGTACCACCTTGTGACTTTAACAATTTTTTGTCTTAAGTTTTTAAAAATTTTAGTATACGTATACACAAATGCCAATGAAATTCAATAAAAAATTTCTTAACAGCGCAAACTCTAAAAGATGAAGAGTTATGTGTTGCTTCAGTCAGCATTATCATGTCAAATGTTTAGGAACATAACCAATATACTTGATAATAATGTCATTATTCCTACAGTAACAAAAGTGATTAGAATATACTGAGTTCAAGACAAAAAGTTTTAAACTGGGATGATTATAATCAATTTTAGAATCATGAACCAAACCAATCTAGTATCTTTAAAACAGATTCAATTAATAAGTAGGTAGATGCTATGCTTTGGTTGTTTCCAATTTTAAATTCTTAGGATTCAAGGATTAAGTAAAGATAAGTAGGTAGTAGAATTAAATAGTAGTACAACCATTAACACACCTGCCTGAAGGACTAAAATGTAAAGACAGACAATACCAAGTCCTTGATGAGGACGCAAAGCAAATGCTACTCTCACTGCTGGGAGGAATGCAAAATGGCACAGCAATTTTGAAAAACAGTTTGGAAGTTTCCTATAAAGTAAACATACACTTATCATATGACCCAGCAATCCCACTCATAAGGGAAATGAAAACATATGTCCTCAAAAAGAACTGATGTAAACACTTTTAGTAGTTTTATTCATATCAATCAAAACTTAAAAGAACCAAAATATCCATTATTACTGAATAAACAAGTTGTGGTACATCCATTTAATGGAATACTACTCAGCAATAAAAAGGAATTGAACCACAGGTACATACAACAATGTGGATACATCATAAAAGTATGATGCTAAGTGTAAGAAACCAAACTTCAATATATGTGACCTTCTGGATAAGGCCAAAGTAGAGGGGCAGAAATGAGATCAATGGTTGCCAGGAGCTGGGAATGAAGGCCTGGGATTGGCTACAAAGGAACATGGAGGAACTTTGTGCAGCGGTAAAAAGGTTTTGGATCTTATCTCCATTGTAACTGTGGTAGTAGTTACCCAGCTGCATACATCTGTCAAAACTCACCAACCTACACACTTTAAATAGATGAATTTTCATTTATGCAAATTATACCTCAATAAACCTGACTCAAAACAGACCAACAAACCAAAAAGCAGTAAAAGTGAGGAAAGACCTCAAGAGCAAAATCAGTTGACTCATTTCTATAAAAGTTACAAGCACTTATTTTGAAACCAATGACCTGTATAACCCAAATGCACTAATAATTTAGTCTAATGAACTCTAACACGTTTTATCTGAAAATAAGACTTTAGCCTATATTCTAAGAACCATCAATTCTGACTCTGATATAAATGGAAAACTATGAAACACCAAAATACCTTAAAAGGGAGATTACTTTTCTTAACATTTTATCATTCCTAGAGTTGAAAAAAATTATCTGATATAAATTATCTAATCTGAAGAAAAGAGTGAGTGAGCTATTCCAAGATCTACAGAAATAAGGCACTTTAGTTCAATTAAATGATTTCCCTGCAGGCAATGTCTTTTCAATCTGAGCTAATGACATCATTTAAGGAGGATGGTCCATTTAACTAAAAGGATCTTTTACATGGCGGACAGACAGAAGGCAATCTGAGAATATTTGCAAGGACTTTCCATATTTCAAAATCATAATGGTGAAATGCCTACATAAAATTCTTAAAGTTAGATATTAATCAATACATTGCAGAAATAATTTCGTGAAAAATAATGTAATAAAGCTTTTAAGAAGTTTTCTCCATTATTTTTCCCTTTTAAGAAACCAATTCTTTCCTAATGGCAATTAGGCTACTCCAGACCAGCGGTGACAGGGAGTTTGCTAGAAAGTAGAAACTTATCTCCGAAATGTTAACTTCTTCACCTTCCTGCTGTTTCTAGGATAACCCTCCCAGGTTCTACAGGGTTTACTTTTTACCTGACTTTAAACTCCGCATGTGAAATAGGCAAAAGCACAATTGCGAACCATCCTTGATGAAACTAGGTTGACCAGAAATTAAGCTGTTCATTCTCAAGATGGGAAAAAGTTTCAGGAATCCTCCAGAGGGCTCTTTCCTTAACCGTGTGCCCTAGAATCATAAATGGGAAGTCTTAAGTGGACTCTCCTCACGTAAAGAGTCCTCACTGCTCAGTACCCAAACAAAGGAAGCCACTTCACTGTCGTGGTCTGGGGAGAAGACTAACAACTCTCAAATCATCCAGTAGATGAAATCATACCAAATTCTCTAAGAAAGGCTTCTTTTTCCTAATTCTGAATGTTAAAATGACTTTTTATTTAGCAGTATAAACAGTGACCATGATTGTGTACACCTGGCAAGAATATTAGACCAATAACAATAAGGGCAGGAGACAGAAAGTCTAAATCATAGAAATATTTCTGCCACTAACAGGCTGTGTGACCTTAGGTGAGTCATTAACTTAAACATCAGTACTTCAATTTCCTCATCTATACAATAATCTTTGAGACTACTTTCAGCTGAGTTGATGATTCTCTCACATATCAGAATGAAAATGATTCATTTTTAAAAGCAGATGAATGAAATATAGAGCTACTAATAAGTTTTCCACTTGCTAATATTGACAGACTTTTTAAAGCAGCAAGATCCAGGTTTCAAAAACAATTAATTTGCCTGATTGTCAGGAAATGAGCCTGATCTAAGAAAGTAGAGCTCAAAAGAAACCAAGACGAGAATAAGAAATTGGTTAAGTATCTATGAAATATTTGCTATATTAGCTGAAGGTGCTTCATCAAATTCTTCCATTTGGAAATGGTCATAATAAGTTAAAAGAAAAAAAAAAATTCCTAAAGTCATCTAGTTCTATAATCAATTGAGCTGCTATTCCTAGCAGAAGCCCAATTTTTTAAAGTTGACCCTTTTTTTTTTTGACATGGTATAATTTATATTCTCTTACATGTAGGGATTAATAAAATTTGAATTTTCATTTATGGAAGTTACAAAGCCAATATATGTCATTCATAATAATTCACCTCATATATTCATACTCCTAGGGGTAAAGAGAAGTGGGTAAAGGAGTAGACATTGCAAGAATTTTTTTTAAAGATTTATTTTATTGTTTTTGACAGAGACAGAGAGAGACAGAGACAGAGAGTGACAGAGAGAAGGAGGAGGACCCAGAGCAGTCTCCATAGTTGAACTTCATCAGTTTTCAACATGGTTTTGTTCCACACAGGTGGGCGGGGGCCGAACAGGGCTGGAACTGGGCTGGGGGCCTCCAGCATGGGAGGCACACCCCCTCAAGCCAAGGGCTGAACCCAGGGTCAAGAACCAAACTGGGGGCCTCCTGTATGGGAAGCACACCCCAGTTCAGCATATGGGTCCACACAGGCTGGGGCCCAGATTTGATCCTTGGTTCCCAGGGCTACAAAGCCAGCGCTCAACCTGCTGAGCCATCCTGGCTTCCCGGCAAGATATTTTACTGAATAAAAATAGGAAGTCTTAAAGGTATTTAAGATAACAGCCACAGAAATCCAATATTCCTCTTGTTACACAGTATTTGCTTTACTTTATACCATCCAAGTACCCCATCTAACAAAGTTTCTTATCACTTGTGAAAGATACACTTTAGTAATTACATACAGCGAAAGTGGAAGAATGTAAAAGATTCAGATGTTGGTCCTTTCCAGTAAATAATTTATTCCTTTTGATAAATATCCTCATATTAAGTCATACCACTTTCCCTACCAGAAGCTCTAAGCTTTTTAATATGATTAAATTGCCTAAGTATTAAATATTTTAACCTTATCTTAGAGCACAAGATGAATAAACTCATAAGTAGATTTTTGAACTTCTATTCTTACTAGTAAGTACCTCATTTTTATAACTTTAGAAGTAGTGTGAATTTACTCAATCAACATTTATTAGCAAGGGACAATTTAGTCACCTCAAGCCCATTTTGGAAAAAGATAATGTATAAACAATGGTGTGTCATTTAGGCCCCCATGCTCTGCTTAGATTTACTGGGCAACAACTGTATGGTCAAAATATGGTCTTATAAAAATATGAAGGAAGCAGTTGCCAACGGCGCACCATTGGACAAACCTAGGAAGATGGCTAACTTAAAAAAAACAAAATGTCTCCCACTAGCTAGTGGCTCTTACCTACATTGTTTGGGGTTATTAAGAAATGCTTATTTGTTAAGTGTAAACAGCAACTAATCAATCCTATCCTTTACCATAAACAGAGCACAAAAATATCTGGGAAGTGAGTATAACAGGCTAATATTTGGTGAGACGGCTAGGAAGACACATGGAGAGAGGGAGAGAAAATAAGGCATCTTCATCTATAAGAAAAACATGTTGGACTAGACTTCCTTTGTTATCTTTTCTAACTCTAAAATTCTACCATTTGTTTTTCTTAAGTCAATAACAAATGATAAGCAAGAAAGAAATATTTACAGCCTACATGATACTGTTTTAGAGTCCTTAACACATAATAGATATTTAATAAAGAAAAAAACACTCCGATTTTTAAAATGAGCCAATATATAAAAAGGCAATTCACAAAAAATACAAATAATTAATAAAATACGAAAAAAAATTGACCAATCACTAGTAATAAAAGAAGTGCAACGATATTGTATGTCGATTATATCCTCCTCAAAAAAAAAAAATTAAGGAAAAAATGCAAATTAAAACAACAGTGAAATACCATTTTCAGCAAATGCTTGAAAATTTTAATATATATAAATATATATGTATGTATATATACATGTGTGTGTATATATGTATACAGTATCATGTATATATATGAGATATATATACCATATATATCATATATATGTCTCATATATATATGAAGTGGTATTTGAAATTCGAGAACATTGTGGAAGTGCAATGACAATGGAGACATGAGTGTGCAACAGAACCTCCAACACACCTAATTGCATGCATTCGTGATAAGTTTGAGACATGTGGTAAACTGAAAAGGCATGCACAGCACTACAAGTGGACACTTTGGTCAGTGTTGCTCAAGCGGTAGTTCGCGGTAATCAAGAAGTGTCTGGACACTGATGGTAACCACTCTGAGTACCTCTTATAATTGCAGAAGTCAAACGTGACTTGTATTCATCTTTTGTTATTGGTATAGATTGAGTATTACAATTTTAATACAGTTTTTCCTTTCTTAAAATGTGTAGAAATGCACATTTAAAAAATGTATAAATATATTTTGAGGGGACATTATTCAGCTTTAAAAGGAATAAAATTCTGATACATGCTTCAACATGGATAAACCTTGAAGACATTACACTAAATAAAATAATCCAGGGAAAGCTGGGATGGCTCAGCGGGTTAAGCGCTTGCTTTGAAGCCCCGGGGACCGAGGATCGAATCCTGGCCCCAGCCCATGCAGACCCACATGCTGAACTGGGGTGTGCCCCTAGTTCAGTTCTTGTCGGGGCCTATGTGGGAGGCTCCCGGCCCAGTTCCTGCCTTGTGCAACCCTGTGCCCACCTGTGGAGTGAAACTATATGGAAAACTAATGTCAACTATGGAGACTGCTCTGGGCCCTCCCCCTTTTCTCTGTCTCTCTCTGTCTCTGTTTCTCTCTGTCAAAAATCAATAAATAAATCTTTAAAAAAAATAAAATAAAATAATCCAGACATAAAAAGGCAAATATTAGAACTCCACTTATAGGATGTACCTAAAATAGGGAAATTCATAGAGACAGAAAGTAGAATAGAGGTTACCAGGGGCTGGGGGAAGGGGAATGTTACTGTTAAATGGGTATTCTCTATTTGAGATGATGAAAGCAGTTTTAGAAATAGATAGTGGTGACAGTTACTCAACATTCTGAATGTACTCAATATCATCAAATTACATACATAAAAGTGATTAAAGTGGTATATTTTATGTTATGCATATTTATCACAATAAAAAAGGTGGAGCAGGTCCTAGAGTTAAGATTGCTTGGGTCTGAATCTTCACTCCAACACTTAATTGGCCATGTAACCTAGTCTCTCTATATTTTAATTTTTTTATGTGTAAAATGAGTATAACAACAATGCCTACTGCATAAGATTGTTCTAAGGATTAAATAACATAATCCATAGAAACCATTTAGCCCTACACCTAGCACATACCAATTATCATCATGCTAAAATAAACATATCTTGCTTCCAATATCTGAAAACATGTTTTTTTTATTACAAATAATGACACACAAACATCATGTCACATATAGTAATATATACAACCACTAAAAGGAATGGAGAGTGATCACAGTATTTAGAACCAGGGGACTTGGATCTATAAGAGGCAGGAAGGAGCTAAATGCTGAGTAACATTTTCAGAGAGGAAAACAACTCAATTTCAAAGAAAGGGGTAGGCAAAAAATATTTATGACTTAAAGGTAAAATTGGGGAAATTATGAGTAAGCATATTTAGAGAAAAATAGATGTGAATTAAAGCCCTGTGAAATAATGACTGTCAAGTACAATGTGACAATTATATTAGAAGCCATTGTTACATCTCATATTTGATAGTTTCCAAGAGAAAGCTTTCCAAGAGTGAGCATTCTAAGAGGTCCAAAACAAAGCTGCAAGGCCTCCTATGACCTAGCTTTACAAGTCATACAGCATCACTTCCATCAAACATTACTGGTCAGAATAGAGTCACAGGGCCAGCCCAAATTCTAAAGGAGGGGACCATACAAGGGTGTGAACACTAGGAGATATGGCTCATTAATGGGGAGATGGGGGGATCACTTTGGAAACCATTTATCACAATAGACATAGAAATATACACATGTGAAAATATGTTGAATTATTTATGTATACTATGTGTACACATATTTCCTAGCTCTTTACACTATAAGAACCTAGTACCAAAAATACACCAGTAGCATAAGCCCATCAAACACCTAGATCTTGGTTTCCAAATACCATTCTCCAGTGAAAGGAACCAAAGCTTCTTGGAGAACAGGCTGAGTCTGGACATCTTGTTAAATCAAGTGCTCCAAAAGCAATGGGATCATATTTTAAGGACACAGGAATCAACTTGAAAGGGTTCCCACTGGCCATACCTGGGACAATTTCAACATAAATATAATGATAGTAAAGGAAAATAATAAACTATAAATACATTGAATAAATAAGAATCTATAAGTCTATATTGATATAAAATAAATGGAGAACGGAGATTTTTTTTCTTAGTGGAATGACAATCAACATATAATTAGAAAAGCATTAATGGATGCTAAACTAATATGTGAAAATGAAACAAGAAACAGGCTATTCAGATAGTCTTAAAGTACCCATTCATTCATTCATTATTTAAAAAAAAACAAAAAGAGAAAGAAAGAAAGAAAGAAAGAAAGAAAGAAAGAAAGAAAGAAAGAAAGAAAGAAAGAAAACATACTAAGTTTAGAGTAGAGAAACCTGTATGATACCAGTTTAGCCAAGTGACCAAAGTTAACATCACCAATACTGGAACAGACTTCATCTGCCTCTTGATATAATACACTGAAAAGAATACAATATCGCATTTGTTAAAATCATGCCAAAGATACACAACCCAAATCTTATCATAAGGGAATATCAAACAAACCCAAATTGATGAACATTCAATAAAATAATTGGCCTGTACTCTGTCAAGTTCAAGAAAAACAAAAGCTGAGGAACTGTCTCAGAGTAAGAGACCAAAGAGACATAATAATAAAATGCAGCCTGTGATCCTGGACTGAATCCTGAACTCAGAATTTAAAATATCTATAAAAGACATTTGTGGGATAAATAACAAAACTTGATTAAGGACTTTGGATAGATAATATAGTAATAATTGAAATTTTCCTGATGTTGATAACTGTATACTGGTTATTTAAGAGAATGTTCTTGTTCTTAGGAAATATATACGTAGCAACTTACGAGTAATGGGGCACAATGTCTCCAAGTTGTTTTCAAATGATAGCTCAGGAAAAATATAAATATATAGAGAGAAAAATAAACATTTGGGAAATCTGAGCATAGTAAGTCCTCAATGTCGTCAACTGGTTCTGCAATTTTAATGAAATGACATATAACAAAACCAATTTTAGCACAGGCTAATTGATATAAACAAGAGTTAAGTTTCTATGTCATCTCATCAACATAAGGAAACGCCGTTGAACAAAAACTACATTATTTGAAACCTGCTGTACAGTCATGCCTTGCATAACGATGTTTTGGTCAATGATGAAACATATACACAGTGGTGGTCCCATTTGTCAGCATCCAAAGTGTAAGCTCTTAAACACAATAAGCCTGCAGGACAGGTATCAGTGCTCTACAGGAGAAAAATAATAACCTTTGGAGAAAAATAAAAAAAAACACAGCTAAATTTTCACACCTAAGCTCCACCACTACTTGTTGTGTGGCTTTGAACAAATCACCTAATCTTTCAGAGCCATACTTTCTTCAATAACAAAACAATAATTTGGGATGCATGCCACTGAAATTTATTCTGATATATTTCTCTAGGGACTTTACCCTAAAGACCTAAGGAACCCACCCAAGCCCTAAAATTTCTGATGAACAGATAATAAAATCTCACCTCTCCCTTAACCTCATCACCTGCCCCTTCCCTACACCTATAGCCTCCTTGTCTAGAATAGCACCAGAAACTTCTATTTGTCCCTGTTGATCTTTTCCCCTAACAAACGAACACATCTGTAAAAACTGAAGTTCAGAAGAACATCACTTTGTGCATTTGTTTGTATTTCTTTGAGTCACAATGGGAGGTGGAGGGAAGAACATAGTTAAAAATAAAATAGATATCCCAGTCTGTAAGTGACAATTGTTAAAAAAGTCCCACCAAGAAACTGACTTTTACTATGTATTCCCAAATAAAAAATTAATAGAGAAAAAGGACACTTAGTAATAATTGCCACCTAATGACACAGATTAATAAATACAAGTAATTTTAATGAGATAGAGTTTAGTAATTGGAAGACCATTTTCCTTATTATATCAAACTCATAATTTACTTTATAAATAAAACATTCATAAAAGCTATAATCTTAATTTATATAACATCAAACCCACATCCTAACTTTGGCAATTTACTTAAGAGGCATGTTAATTTCTAAACAATATAAAACCATTCTTAAAAGAATTTCCTATTTCCTGCTAGAACTCCAATTTGTTTTTAAAGGAATTGTTTCAAAATGTTAACTGAAATTGCAAAAGGACAGCTGCTTGATATGATGGGACATATTACTGCCTTGCAATATTAAATCACTCAACCTCACTCCTTTTCCTGTTTGGGGCTCTAGGTTGCCACTAAAGTGGCTATTTATTAGTAAGTAAATACAGTGATGGTCGTATTATGCATATTGATATGCCCTAAGGTCCTTTTATTGGGAAATGAGAGTACTTGCCCATATACACTTTATGTCTATGTTAATGTCTTCACTTGCTTTAACTTTCCCTAAATCCCACACCACATTTCAAGATTTGTTAACTGGAAATTCTCACACCAATGCACTTTTTTGTTGTTCACTTTAAATTATGAGAACTCTCATATCTGTCATGACCCTTAGGAGACAAAAATGGAAAAAACACCCCTTAAGTTGGAAAAAAAGGAGTCCTATCTTGTTCTAAATATAACATTATAGAAGAATACAAAAATGTTTAACCTTACATTAATCTTACATATATGCAATTTCATCTTACCATAAATTATGTAAAAAAAATTCATACAAAATAATAAATTTAAATAATGTGTATCAAAATACATAGGTTCAAATAGTTTTTGTATTATTCCATTAAGGTATAATAGGTATGTTTTTAATTATCAAAAAGACTGCAAGAGTAAAATTAACATCCTCTATGGTCATATCACTTTTCATACTATCTTCCTTAAAAATCTTGAAACTTAAGTCCTAACAATATACTTTAAGAGAAAAGCCATAAAACCAAGTTTTTAAAAAGAAAAACCTGTTCCTCACCACCCCCACTCCTGGCTTCCCAGGATCATAAAACTCAGACTATCCCTCCCAAATTTATCTTTTCTCACTTGTTTCTTAACTACTGGGTTATAAATACCTTTGTCTTCTATTAAAGACATATGTTTTCTTCTACAGATTCATTCCGATGAGAAATGTTCCAAATCCTATGCCCATATTGTATGAGAATTTAAAATTTGACTTCTTATGTAAAGACTAGTTCTTAAATTTGAGAAAGCCACATAAAAACTCTAATAACATTAATTTTTCTTTCAACATTATTAGTTAACTTTTCTCTAGCATTAATTCTAGTTGGATGATACACCCAGAGTACGGATATATGTACATAAGTGATTTCCTATCACTGAACATGCTGAGCAAAAAAAGTAACAGTATGCAATTGTCTTCACGCTGTGCAAACTTCCTTGCCAATATGCATATTAAACTTCTAATACTTCGGGGTTTTCCATGCCTATTTACACTATACATATATTTATTCTATGCTTTTTCAAAAAATGTTATGTATACATCAAAATTCTTAAAGCCAACAACAACAAAAATGGTTATAAGCTTGCCCTGTATTAGAACTTCTTTTGTCCGTCAATCAACAATGAAGTATTATTCTACCGTCACAAAAGAAAAACCTTTGGAGGCAGTAGAGGACTATGGGTTGTGCAAATGTGCAGTTGCTAAGAAGCAAATATGCCTCTCTTCTAATCAAATAGCCCAGCTCAGCAACGCCGCTGGCTTGGGGCAAGAAGCAAATTCCACCAGCCACAAACTTAGAAACAGTCTTGAATTATTTGTTGCTGACCGCTGGCTGAACCCTTCCTGATGAGCACCATCACCATTAGCCACTACTCAGTGTACTCCATCAACCAATGGCAATAGCAGCATGCTACAGCTCAGGCTACAAGAAATTGATCAAACAGGGTAATGAGACTATTTCTTCACGGAGGTTATTTTAAATGAATATAAATATTTTCTTTCTACATAATTTGCCACAGAAAGGTCACTGAACTCTTTGTGATTCCAAAGAAAAATGCTATACTGTCCCCTTTACATATTTGAGTTAAGATAAAGCCAACAAACAACTCAGGGCATTAAAAATATATATATATATATATATATATATAAATATATATAAATATATATATATATTTAAGTGTATATATATATATTACTAGGGGCAATTCTAATGAGCTGGCATATGAGACAATAGATTAACTGTAATATTTTAGCTTCATATTAAGTGATAGCTAAAAACTGATCAAATGATGCTACTCTATAAAGATTAAACTAACCATGATCTACCAATTAAAAACATTTCGAAGAATACATTTTGGTTTAAAGAAAGCACAGTTAATCTCTAATGTAGGTGATTGTGAAAACATGAATCATATGTATGCCTTCTTAGCTGAAGTTATTAAAATTTGATATAATTGTTGTGAATTATTTAGTGAAGAGTTCATTTTTCTATAGCCACCTCCTCCTGCTAGACAGTAGAATAAAATGCATGTTAACTATTCCAGTTAGCACATGAATCATTTCACTGGCATCTGATTTAGCTCTTCTTACAGAGTGATATTTATTGTTTCTTTTCCCCATATACTTTAAACCAAAACCATTATAAACAGCCTGAGTGAACATCACAACATGACCAAATTAAAGCAAGCAGTTCAGCTATATATTTGACTTAACATAAAATAAAAATGTTTGGCAAAGTCCAATTTTTAGTTAGTGGCCTTCTAATATAGTTATAAAATAATCCCAGACACATCACCATTTAAGAATTTAAAATACCCATATACCAGAAATAAGGGTTTGAAGTAAATATTTCTATTATATCAGTACCATGTCATTATTATAACCAGCATCAATGATATTACATATAGTTAAACTCAGAAAAAAATACTTTTATATGAATAAACTTGTCTAAAAACTTTCTAAAGGATATATCTTTTTCGATAAAAAATGAATGCAAATATGATCAAGTAATACATGTCAGAATGAACTACTTTATATGCAGATTCTTTAAGAGTTTAAGCAATCATTTCTTTTTCTTTATAATCTTTATTTTAGAAAAAAATAGGTCAAGTAATTCCTTCCCTTCATCAAAAATGTATAGTTTACTATATGTAAAATGAAAAAACTACGGTACTTAAGTGTGTAGAAACGTGAACTTAGGAAATTTTTTTAATTACTGAAACTCAGATATGCTTTTCACAACTATTCTTGTAAACTGTTTATGGATGTTACTAGGCATGATAGCAAAACCACCTCATCTACAAAATAAAACACAAGATATACAGAAGTGGCCATTTTCCTAAGGGGATAAAATATTGCTGGATATTAGAGGGTTATCTGTGCCATTGAGAGAAATTTCTAAGCATTCATTATTGGGAAATGACAGCAGTCATAACAGGATTTTAAATACACATTCAAACAATTTTTAAACAGAGATAAACATTTTTGAGTGAAACAGAAAGCCTCCACAATTAACTTTAAATTAATCTCTCTTGAAAGGGCAGGCTACTAACCAACTACATAGAATCCAAGGCAGAGAGGAGGCTCTCAAGGCTGCCACATAGTATTTGTTTTGGTGCCTTCAATTCTTTTCACAGCAAAATTTTGCAGTGTTCTCAGAAATGGCTAAAGGAGATTCTCTAAATAAAAATAATTAGTTAAAGGAAAATTAGGATCACATAGCAAGAAATATCCCATCAGCTGTCTAACAATATGACAAATTCAGCAGCAACCACAAAGAACCAATATAACTTCTGGTGCCAAGGAGCCAGATGGTACTGCTGGAAAAAATTAAGTCTACAGATTGGCAGCTCGACCCTGTGATTATTGCCCAAGGGAGGGCAAAGTGAAAGAAGAGCAGGCGGTTCAGTGTGATGGGGATAAAACAATTACACCACTCACTACATCCTTCCTATCACACCCTAATAGCGGATTCTAAATGCCATACCGGTGAATTGTCCAAGGTTTAAAAAGTCCCATATTAGTTAGAAATGATAAACTTAACATTTAGCAAAAAATAGGATAATCTCAGCTTTTCATCATAGGCCCAATGAAGTATATTCATAACCTGACCCAACCGCAAAGATCCACATTCAACAAAAACTAAAGTATTTTAGTGATAGCTTTGTTGTAAAAAATAAAGCTATATATATATATATTTTTTTTACTTTTTATTCATATTCAATGATGACAGCATTTGTTAATATTCTGTATATTTTCTGAAAAGAGAATTATGGATAGGTAATAGTTCATTATGATGGTCTCATGACTAAATCATTGACTTACATATTTTATTTTAAAATATTTCATTTGTTTTTATTCACAAAAAGAAAAAAAAACACCACTTTGTGATATATAAAGAATGCTAAAGAAACAGTAACATCTCATAGTATGTTCAAAGTCAAACTATGATAGGGAAAGATGATGTACACTGTTAACTTACACAATTATGAGACAGTTCATATCCATCTTAGTTGTGCCTTGAAAATGTAAGGTGGTTATATTTACGCTGAAGGAGAATTTTTGTTGTTTTAATACCAACTTTCCTTAGCCTACCATCACCTGTGAATGCCTACAGCTGTTTTGTATTGCTCTACTTAAGTAGGTCATATAATAACATAATAAAGAATATTAAGCAAGAAAATTCAGACTTGATTTTTTTTATCCCAAGAACATGTAATCACACAATATAAATATATGTTGATTCACTTAATGTATTATCAATAATGCTGACAGATGGCCTTCAGATTTAATCTCAAAAACCAGTGACAGATCACTTATATTTCATTAATACATAAATTTGATAAGGCAAAAAATGTTTTTTGCTTAATTAGTTTGTAAGTATAAAAGCAAGGACTGAAT
>PVKE010008858.1:0-46487 GCA_004027555.1 Craseonycteris thonglongyai | reverse complement strand
AGTTCAGTTCTCTCTCTGTCTCTGTCTCTGTATCTCTCTCTCTCTCTCTCTGTCAAAAAAATAAATAAATAAATAAATAAAAATATATTAAAAGATTGGCAAATAGTCTCTCCATATTTCTAGTTAAACAAGATTTTTGATCCTGTAAAATGTTTTCATCTTTAAAATTACAGCTTTCTCTGTATCCAAGAATAAGTATAGTTCATTGGCTTCCAATGGATATTGCCAAATTCAATAGTTTGTACTTACTGTCTTCACCTGTACTGGGGTTACCATTTTTTAAAATCTTTGTTTACATAGCAATTTGAAATCAGTATCATAACCTCTCCCCCAAAATCCATCCTTTTTGTCCCTTTGGTTTCCTGCTGCCCCATCTCCATCTATACCTTTCTCTCCACTGACCTTCCTGGACCTTCTATTATCTTTGCTCTTTCCCACTGCTCAAATCTTCTGAAGGCTCTGCTATAACACTGAAACTTGCCTAGCTAGTATTTCATTCCCGTAGACTCTCAGAGCCAAATTATTAACCAACTAATCTGTTAAGCAAACCCCTGTTAATATAAAGGGGCTCATTCCCAGCAGCACGTGTGTCATACAATTTGAACAGATTAAGGAAAAATATATTTATATCTGCAATGCATTTTATTTATTTTAAAGAGCAATGGTTCTCAAATTTTGCTGCACATTGCAATCACCCAGGGAGCTTTTAAAAACACGAATACCTAAAACTCACCTTCCAGGAATTCTGAATAAATTTGGTATAGGGTGTAACTTGGATATCAGGATTTTTCAAAGCTACCTAGATAATTCTAAAGTAGCCTCTGTTTGAGATGATTTAGAGAGAGATCCCAAGTAGCTTCTTCTTCAATAATATTGGAGGACCCCAAGGAAGAAAAGTAAAATAAGCATAACTCATCTGCACAAGACATAGGAGATAAGAGGGGTGGGAGGGGTGAAGCATTTGCCAATGACAACAGAATAAAAGTGACATTCACATTTCTTAGTGCTGGGTGGGAATCTGCTCTTTTAGGAATTAAGCCAAGCTTCACCTCTGAAGTAGCTTCAGTTGCTTTTGTAATGGTGCCAATCAACTCAAACTAAAATTATTTGTATCACAAACTTTGTGCCACGCAACTTAGAGGTAGCTCTAAACTGCTTGCAGTTTACATTTGTTTTATTCTTTCAACAAAGTAGGGCACTCACACAGTTTTGGGAATCGCTGAAATCCATAGCAGACCTTTGAGATAACTCTTAATAGGATAACTACAAATTCCAGGCATTTAAATACAACCTTACAAACTTAGCCCTATTTTACAGGGTAAACTGAGGATCAAGTTAGTAAATTGCTTGGACTCACAGCTAGTAAATGGCATGGCTGGAATGGGATTCAGGAAGCCATGACTCTAATGGTCATGCTCTTATCTCCTTACAGAGTGTGTCAGGCCACATTGTCTTTTCCTCAGGACAATTTGGTAAACTGCTTTACCAGGTAAAATACCGGTATGCTTCCATGTGGTCTGAATGATCTTTCTGATATTTCACAATTCTAAAGACAAGTGATGAGAGCCACTTCTGTGCAAACCCACTTCCTAGCCACAGTGTAGGTGAGGATACTTTATTACCTCATCTATCTCTGTGGCCAGGCCATTACACACATTATCATTCCCAAACACCTGATGGGCATATTCTGCAAAGAACTGTAGCGTCCAACGGCCTTGCCGTTCATGGGTTGGCAACCTAGCTGGGTAAAAAAGGCGTTTCTTCAAACCTGGATTTTCTCAGATTACTTATGATATGAAAGACTTCCTTGGTGACTTGAAAACTAAAAATAATCTGTTTTTCTTTTTCTTCTTATTCATCACCATTTTTCTTATCTACTACGGTATCTATTTGTTTACTAAAGGCCATTGCAACTACCCCAGATAAATACCATTGTACCCCATAATCCTTGAAGAATGTTATTTCCAAATTACATAATTTCTGGAGGAAAAGAGGGATTGCAGGCCTTCCTACATGAAGACTTCCTTTCTTGGAATCAATGCTAGAGAAGGGGATGGTCATTCTTCCACTATGTCAATGTTATCAAACAGCAGGGAAGGAAGAGGTTCTATAGCTTCATAGACCCTTCCTAGGAGACAACAGGGAACTTGTGGGTGGAGAAGGTGGTTGGATTGAAGAGAAGCAAATCCCTACCAGGAGTGTGCTACAAAACCTTTTTGATAGGACAAGCTTCAGAAACTGTGAAGCTCAACAAAATTAGAATGGGCAGGGAAAAGGAACACCATGGAAGATCATGATTTTTTTCCCTCCCCTGCTTTTTCTCTAAACACCCCTGAAAAAGGGGGAGTTTACAAAAATAAGCAGAGATTAAAGCCTAAATTTGGGGGAAGAGAGGAGACTTGGTTTTGCAGGAGGGTTAGGAGTTTAGATAGAGCAAGCTGCTCAGAAATAACACTTCAATCATAAGGCTCAGCCTTGGCTGTAGATTGTGGCTTAGATTTTAGATTCTCTGGCACTAGAAATAATTCCTCTTACCCTAGAATAAACCAGAGAGTTTTATTTTCCTGTCTGTGGGGGAAAGACATACACAGCCATGATACAGTAGAGAGAAATGTTACCCTGCCAGGCTAAGGTGGGGTATCCTGACTCAGGCAGAGGTTATCTGCTCCTCAGCCAAGGACAGAAAATAAACGCTGCAGGGCAGGCAGAAAGCAAATGCATCAGCTAACACGGGTGGAGGTTGCTGCCTCCACAGCCTCTCCTCCAGACAGCCAGGCCTCCTGGCCTTCCTTCTTGGGCTAAGCTGATAAATGCCTGGCATGAAATGGGAGTCCCAGCGGTTCCTCAAATGCTGAGAGGAGCCGTGACTGCTGCCCCCGCTGAGAATGGAGAGCTCCACCGGCAGCGGATGTTGGGAGATCGCCCGTGTCTGCTTCTGCTTTTAAGGTGGCTGCATTGCCCGAAACGAGATCCTGTTTTTTCCAGACCTGTCCTAAAAACATTTAACTCGCCCTCTGCCGGCCCCTGTCGAAGAACGAAAATGGGGAAAGGGTGCCTTATAAATGGCTGCTTTTTTGCTTTTTGTTTTTTGACATTTCAAACCAAGAAAGAGGGGGATAGGTAGGACACCTGAAGGGTTAAACAGTTGTCAAATTCTATCCAAGAACTTCACCTTCTCCGTCACCAGCGCAAACGAGGAGTCACAGATCTAGCCTACTACAGCCGGCAAGGAGGCGAATGCGACACCCTGAAAACGCCAGACTGAACCACCTTAAGAAGCAGTCGCCTCACTGCAGTTAGGAAAATATGCATCCTCATAGGACACGGTCTGGAAATTTTGTTTGCCTCTTCAAACACTGCTTAAGAGGAGGGAGAGAGAATCAGCGCTGGGCTGTGTCTCACCACTTGCTGTGCGCTCCGGAAAGTCGCGTCCAACAGCATCAGCTTCCAGGGATCGGACACGGAGCTGGGCAGGGGGATGTAGATGTAATAGGCGGCCAGCGCCACCAGGGCGGTGAGCAGCACACAGGACCACCTCATCCTCCCCTGGGTCAGCTCACCCGCGGGTTGACAAGGACGAAGGGGAGATGCCACCCAAAAACCTCCAGCAAGTTTCTGCAAATGTCAGCTGCTCATTCACTGGTTTCTTATATGCCCAGGAGCCAATCAGAGGCGGCGTCGGGAGGAAGTCGGAGCGCTGACGTGACCCCCTCTTTGGTGTCCTTGCAAAGTGTTGCAGACACTCCAGGTTGCAGAAATCTGAGGCTGCGCTGAGCCCAGCACAGCGAACTCTGGAGGACGCAAGTCTGTATTGCACGCCTGTGACCAAAGCCTCCCCCTCCTGAAGGTTCTCAAATGGAAACCTGAACTTAGTTCCAGTGTGACGAGTGTGTCTGTCTGCCTAAAGCACTAAGCCATTCAGACTCAAAATGGAGATACTGAGAAAGATCATAAAAATCTACTCTTCTAAAGCCAGACTTGCAGTGGAATGAAATTCCAGCTGATACGTGGTGAAGGAAGATAGTTACAAAAAAATTTTTTTTCTCTCTGAAAACATTTTGTTGGCCTTTCGGACAGAAACAGGACTTTATTTGCCAGGATGGATGATCCATCATACTTCTGCTGGAATGAGTACAGGGCCTCCTCTTTGATAATTCTGTATTTGGTCCCAGTGCAACCTGTGCTTCTTGTCTGCGATGCTGAAGCCTGGCTTACGCAGCACCACAAAGAAGTCTAGGCTGTAGATACCTATGCTTGGGTCATATTTGATCTACAGATTAATGTGTTCCTGGATCCCAAAACCAAGGTTTTCAATGCCTGAGAAGTTATTTTTTCATAACTCCTACTTTCTCTCACACCTTTAGATTTGTCTCCAAGATTTCTTTGGTCTTGGCCCCAAGGACTCAGCAGTGGATTACCATCTTTTTATTCTTCCTGATGCTGAAGGATCTGCTGGTGTATCTAGTTTTGGAGAACACAGGAGTCTGGCCTGTGGCCTGCTCAGGAACCTGGCCTGTGGCCTGCTCAGGAACCTTGGCTGCCTGGGTCAGTCTGTCCCCTCTCCCCCACACATATGTTGACTCATAGCTTGTGGATGAGAAATTCCTGCATGGGGTTCTTCTTTTCACCTGCTCTTGCACCATGATGAGAAACAGGAAGATCCATAGTTACTGATCCCTATAGTTCAAGCAATGGCAAGCCAGTTGTGCACCCAGCACCCAAGTCTTTGTTTCCAAATCCTAGTCTCCAATATAAAGAAGCATGACTTTGCCACAGCTTCGTGGGGTTAAAAGGCTGATTCCAGGGCTGGGCCAGGTAAAGTGCAGGATAAGAAGATAGGGAAGTACACACAAATGATGATGACTGGTCAAAGGACACAGGTGGCAGCTTGAAGGATCTTCCAAAGGCTAAAGCTGGGATACTTTTAAATCAAAATTAATAATAATAATAATAATGAATTATAAACCCCTGAACAAAAATCCATGAGTCTATAGTAATATAAATGATTAAATAAATGGGGAAATGCCATCTGAAAATAATTCTTTCAGAGCCTCAATAGTAGCTAAAAAAGCATTTGAATTTCGATTTCCTGTTAACGATGGGGAGAGGGGGGAGTAGGGATACAGAAGGGGAAAGAGAACTTCCTTAGCAGAACTATAGTTTTAGATCAAAAAGAAAAACATTTGAAGGAACTGTTTCAAGGAGGTGGAGAGAGAATAATTCCAAACTTATTAATGATTTAAAATACCTGGTACATATAATTTTGTACCTTAAAATAGTAATATAAATTTAATCTGATCCAAAGAATTGAAGTAATCATAGATTGAGGACTGATAATGAGATTATTAGAAGACAGTTGGTTTCCTGTTCAGTTAAAGAAAAAACATTTATACAAAAGGCACACTTCAGTGGTGTTTCAAGTATCCAGGTTTGAGATCATTTTTATATCATTTTTATTTCTTCAGTTACTAGTTAAGCATATAACTCTAAATATAGAGATGCATAAGTTTGTGGGTGAATGCATGCGCATAAAGTTAGGAGCTAATCTTCATGGGTGATTAGAAATAATTCCAGAAATATAAACCAAGGTGACTACTGGGTTGGTTATAACTTGCTTTCAAATAATCTGTAAAATAATTCAAAGTTTTGCTCTGCTGTTAAGTGATTAGAACTATGAAGAAAGTAGAACAGGGTGGTATGACTCCTTGTGTCTGGCTGCTTCTTCAAACTGGGTGATGAAGGGGACTTCTTTGAGGAGAGGCTGTTTGAACTGAGCTCTGAATGACTAAAGAGACAGCCATGAAGGAATCTAGAGTTCAAAGGGACAAGTGTAAAGGAGGTCAAGGAGTAGTGTGCAAGGAATGGCGACTCAGGCACAGTCAGAAAGGTAGCATGGTTGTGGAATGGCAGGCCATTTAGGACAGTGTAGCTGTAATAAGGAGTTCAGCCATCCTGGTACAATGGGAAACAATTGGGGACTTTAGAGCTGGTAGTAACAGGATCTGATCTGAGTTGAAAAGGAGCACTCCAGCTGCTGTGTGGACTGGGAGGCCAGTCAGAAGGCTTCTGCTGTAGTGCAGGTGAGATGGTGGTGGCCTGGAGTGAAGGAGAGCAGATGGAGGATCTATTTTAGACATAGGGGAGATAGGACATACTTATCCTACATAGTAAAGGGTAATAAAAAGAGAATAGTCAATGAAATGCTTTGCTTCTAAGAAAAGAAGGTGTAATTTGAGTCGAGCAATTAACATTTCCATTTATATAGAATTAACTTAGTTTTTATTCAACTCTCCAAATTAGAGGAAGCTGGGATGGCTCTGTGGGTTAAGCACTCTTTTTGTAGCCATGGGGACCCAGGATTCAATCCTGACCCCACTGATCAAGGTCAGTCACTCTATTCAGTGGCTCTCCTAATTTTATTTTATTGCTTGAAGAAACAAGGCATGCTCTGCTGTAAACAGACTATACTTTGCTATAAAATCAACTTCCTATATAGCATGTTGTGGCTTATAGATATTTGCACTTCTACCTGACTTTATATTATTCTTGTACATCTAATCAGTCACTAGCAAATCTTCAATTTTGTTTACCCTGCCTCTCACATTTGCCTTCCTTTTTATTGCCGTCATCCTTGTTCAGGACTATAGAATCATGATTCATAGACTATTACAAAAGCTATTTTAGTAGTCTCCTTGCCACTAGTATCTGTTTTCTTTCCCTTCTCATTTTCCTCATTTAGAAAATGAAGTAGCAGAGACTGATATTAAGGTGTTCTCAAACTCTAATTTTCCATGATTTATTCCCCCAATGTTCTTATAGATTCTTACTCTGCTCTGCTCACAACACCTTATCCTAAGATTCATCATAAAGTCTTTTCCACAAAAAGTAAGTATGAGAAGAAAGTACAGCCTGGAGATCAGCAGCTAAAATTTGAAAAGTACTATCAGGCCCAATATGTTGATAATCCAGAATCTGTAACCTCCGCTCCCTTGTGTTGTTTTCTGCTTGTTGGTTTGTTCATTTGTTTGTTTGGAGGCAGCTATAACCCTAAATGTAGTTAATATTTCTGTACCCTAGGAAGGCAAATCCTAAGAGGAATGAGGAATAACAATGAGAATAGTATGAAAATAATGGAAGCATAAATTTATTTCTTTATTATTATTTTTATTTTATTGTTTGAGAAAAGGTGAAAGAGGCAGAGAGAGAGAGAAAGAGAGAGAGAGAGAGAGAGAGAGAGAGAGAGAGAGAGAGAGAGAGAGAGAGAGAGAAAGAAGTGGGGAAGGCCCAGAGCAGTCTCCATAGTTTTACATCATTAGTTGTGACATGGTTTCATTCCACACAAGTGGATGTGGGGCCTTGAGGGGCGGGATCCAAACCAGAGGCCTCCCACCTGGGAGGTGAGCACCTTCACTGCTGAGCCATCCCTGCGGTAAGCAGTTGCATTGCAGTTCAGCATATTGGGTTTGCATAGGCCAGGGCTGGGAATCGAACCCCGGACCTTGCAATTGCTAGTCAAGTGCTCAATTGCTGAGCTATCCTGCCATCCCTAAAAGCATAAATTTAAATCCTTAGTATTAATACTTTCTCAACTGCTTGAAGTATAAAAGTAGTAATAAGATCTATAACCAATATAATTTGTGTTTTTTAGTTTGATAAATGTGTATGTGATATATAAGAATCTCTGACATATTAAGACTTGTGATTTTTAACCAAGAATTTTGAAATTTTGAAATGTTTCAAAGTTTCATTCAATAAATAATTGATGTTTAAATTTAATTTGTTTTGATTTAGTACCTCACAATAAATTATGTTTAAAGAATTGATGTAATAAGGTAGCATTAAACAAAGTACATACAGGAGTGAGAGTTCCTTTCCATGAAAAGCTTCATGACACCATAGATCCCATCAGCACTCCCACTTTTCCCCTCAAGGAAGTTAGGGATTTTGCATTTCAGAAGCACTGGAGGGAAAAAGGAGGAGAAGAAAGATACCAGTTCTTTGAGGGGAGGATGAATTCTGCTGTGATTTCTAGTGCATTTTTCCTGAGACACAGTGAAGGCAGTTCTGAGGATGACAAAGTTCTCGTCCACACCCACACAGCACTCTGGAAGGAAGAAGAGGTAGGGGCAAAGCTACTAAGCAGGGGTAGTTTGGGGATTCATGGGAATTGATTTGGGGGACTTTTGTTATTGGGGGAATAAAAGATATATATTTTTAAGATTTATTTTATTGTTTTCAGAGGTGAAAGAGGAAGAGAGAGAGAGAGAGAGAGAGAGAGAGAGAGAGAGAGAGAGAGAAGTGGGGAGAGCCCAGAGCAGTCTTCATAATTGTACATCATTAGTTGTGATAGTTTTATTCCACAAAGGTAAATGTGAGGCTGAGCGAGGTGGGAACTGAACTCGGAGCCTCCCCCACAGAAGGCTAGAACCTTTGCCACCATCCAAGTGGTTACCAGCTGTGCCACAGTTCAACATGCAGGTTTGCGTGGGTTGCAAGGCGAGTGCTCAACCTATCTCAGCACCCCTAAAAGATATTCTTGTTCCAGTGTGGTGGCATGAAAGGAGTAGAGGTAGCTAGCTGCAAGTGAGTCGTTCAGGCACCAATAATTAACATCTCAGAGGAAAACAGAGTAGATTGAAGACCAGAATCCTTTCTCCTACATTTTCTGAAATATTTTTGAGGATTTGGGTCATTTATGATCCTAGGGAGGGGGTGGAGCCTATCTGCCCTATCCTAGCTCTCCTAAATAATCAGCTAAACAAGATGGATTACTGTATTTTTGTGTGTATAAGATGCCCCCATTATGAGATGACCCTTACTTTTCCAACCCCATATTAAGACACCCTCTCAACCAGTTATTCTTATGTATAAGATGATCCCCCAATATTGGTCTAACAATTGTAGACAAAAGTTTAATCTCCTACACAGAAGAAGACAGTAAATTTCCTACTGATTCTGATGAGTAAAAAGCTTAAGTATTAATAGATACATCTAATTTAAAACACTGAAGAAAAGTGTATTTTGGACCAAGTATTATGGAACAGATTCACATCCTTTGCAAATATAGTGCAGCCAAGTGCACTTTGACTCAGCCTGAGCTATTCAGGGACCCAAGGGAAAGGAAGACCACCGTGGAATCCCTAGTTCCTGACTAAGTATATCCACAATTGAGATGCAATATAAGAAGGACCGCCAGATGAAGCAGGTAGAAGTGGAGCCCAGTGAGCTGGTATAACTAAAGACAATGAACTAGGACCTATCTCTTTATTTTTATGACCTCGAAAACAAGGCCTATGCTCAAATACCCTTTTCTTGGTTCAAGAAGAGAAACTGTGCCACAATTATAATGATTTTTCAGGCTTGAGAAGTTTAAAGTACTCTTAAAACTTTTATTTTATTTTACTTTATTTTTTATTGTTTTTGACAGAGACAGAGAGAGACAGAGAGTGGGGGGAGGGCCCAGAGCAGTCTCCATAGTTGTACTTCATCAGTTTTCTACATGGTTTTGTTCTACACAGGTGGGTGGGGTGGTGCAGGACAGGTACTGGGCTGGGGCGTCCTGCATGGGAGGGACGCCCCCTCAAGCCAGGGGCCAAACCAGGGGGCAAGAACCAAACTGGGGGCCTCCCGGGGCTGCAAAGCGAGCACTTAAACTATTGAGCCATCCCGGCTTCCCCTACTCTTAAAAAATTAAGGGGGAAGCCAGAATGGCTCAGTGGGTTAAGTGCTCGCCTTGCAGCCCCAGGATCTGAGGATCGAATCCTGACCCCAGCCCATGCAGACCCACATGCTGAACTAGGGTGTAGCCCCCAGTTCAGTTCTTGCCAGGGCAAGCTTCCCATGTGGGAGGCACCCAGTTCGGTCACCATGTGGGGTGAATGCCTCCCATGTGGGAGGCCCCAGCCTGTTTCCTGCCCTGTGCAGCCCCAAGCCCACCTGTGTGGAACGAACGTATGTCGAAAACTAATGATGCACAACTGTGGAGACTGCTCTGGACCCTCCCCTTCTCTGTGTGTCTCTCTGTCTCTCTGTCTGTCTCTCTCTCTGTCAAAATAAATAAATAAATTAAATCTTTAAAAAATTAAGACAGAGCTTGTTCATCAATATAGTACAAAGTCTGCTTTACTAAAAAATTCTTTTCCCTGTGATAATCTTGTTACACAGGCAAATCTTTGTTTTCTCTATAGGGGCCTAAGATAGTAAATATATTCATAAAATATATTCTAACAAAATAATGAAATGAAATAATAGACTGAACCTCAAGTTGTTTGTTGTTGTTGTTTTTAGATTTGCACTATTATTTATAAAGTTTATGGGTAATTGATTTAATTTCTGATTTTAAAATTTCAAATAAATATATTATTTGTGGTTTCTACCTTAAAGTATTTCAAAGCTTTTCAATAAATGGGTCTTTTAACTTATGTTCCTTATTTTTATAGCATGAAAATATATTTGTTCTCTCTGCTTAGGGAAGAGTTGGTAAAACTCTTGAAACGTTGATGGGAAAGATCTTGGATGTAAGCCATTGGTAATTAACTGGAAGTAAAAGATGTGATAGGGAAATTGCACAGTTAGGGCTATTTTGTTTCCCAAGTTTTAAATTATAAATGTAATCTTTGTTCACAATTTAAAAAAATCAAAGGATATAGAAGTACTGTCTAGAGGTATCTGCTATATAATAATATATTCTTGGCTTTTAATTTCACATTAGTGTTCTCAAGAGCAGTGATTTTATATACATATCAATTCCTTGATCAGTCACATTCATATAAAATAGAAAAGAAAAGAACATGTACAAGAAAAGGATTTTAATTAGGAAAATAAAACAAAGTTATTGGAAAATATTTATAAACATCGCAACCCTATATTATCCATAATAGCTACACTTAATCTTCAAAAAGGGAAGCATAAAAAATGTTAATGAAAAATTAAAGAAAATTATGCTTAATGACGGAGAAAATAGCTTAATGTTTTAATAGCCTCTACAAAATAAGTTCAACTATGTGTGAAAGAGAAGGTGAAAATTATGAGCAATAAAGCGTCATTAGATTTTTTTCTTCATATCTGTGACTATATCAAGCATCACAATTTTTATGTTAGTATGCATTAAGAAAACATTCTTCTATTTTATACATATTAGCACAAAATTACCAGTACCTCTTTATCGTGTATGGTTAGTATACTATGTGACTTTATTACCTCAGGTTGTACAAAAAGGAAAGAATGGAAATAGGGAGAGTTTGAGATTGTCTAGATAGAGCTCACTAAATTCCTAGCTCTGTGAGGGCAAAGGCCACATCAGTTTGTTTCATAGTTTTATCCCCAGTGCCTAACTTAGTGCTTGGTATATAATAAGTACCTAATAAGTATTTGTAGGAAGCGGGAGGAGGGTTGGGAGGGGCCATCAAATATATGGTGATGAAAAGAGAGCTGATTCTGAGTGGTGAGCACATAATGCAATGCATAGACAATGTAATGTAGAATTGTATAGCTAGAAACAATGTGTTATCAACCAATGTCACCGCAATAAATTTAACAATAAAAAAAAAGTATTTGTCAAAGAAATAATAATACTAATAGCAGGCATATACTGAGTGTTTGCTATATGTCACTATCCTAAGCACTAACCTTATTTTATATAATCCTCACAAAAACTCACAAAATACTTCATGTGGTACCCATTAGTTCATTTGCTATAGGGTGAAGGTTAAAAACCTTTAATTCACACTGTAGCCTGAATTTTAGGTTCCCTCTGAGTTACTTTTGTTGTTCAAATTATGGAATTTCTTTGCCTGTCTGTGCCTATCTGGTACTTACCATCTCACACAGTTTACCTGGCCCCTCATGCTTGCTAGAATTCCAGTACTGTAGTCAGGTTTTTAAACTTCTCTTGGGTCCCAGTGCCTTGAGCTCATATCCCATAAATTGTGAATTCCTGCACCAACAGTCAGTCCTTTGCTTTATTTCTGTCCTAGGATTTAGTAAAGGTGTCGTATTTAGGGTCAAACAAAGACAAACTTGGCAAGGGTCTCAAAAGTCTGTTTTTCATATTTTGGACTGTATATTTAAAATACAAGATCTCTTTAAAGATTATAATCACATTACCATTTTCACACAAATATAAATCTAGTAATTCTATAATATTACCAAATATCAGTATGCATTTATTTCCATTTCTTTGATATTCTCCTATTTTAAAACAAATTTTTATTGAATCATTTCCCCAACATTTTATTTTGAAAATTTTTCATACAGCAAAATCAAAATAATTTTATGGTAAACATCTATTTACAGACCAAAGTTCCTTTCTATTCCTAGTTTGCTGAGAATTTTTATCATGAGTGGATATTAACTTTTATTACATATTTTTTAATGCATATATTTAAATGATCACATGGTCTTTTCTAATTCTGTTAATACTGTGTGTTACATTCAATATTATTTTGAAATGTTACTATTATAACATATAAATATTTATAATCATTTATTTATGATATTTATTTGTTTTTTTAAGATTTACTTTACTGTTTTTGACAGAGAGAGACAGGGACAAAGAAAGAGACAGAGACAGAAAGACAGAGAGAAAGGGGAGGTCCCAGAGCCGTCTCCATAGTTGTACATCATAAATTTTCGACATGGTTTCATTCCACACAGGTGAGTGGGGGGCTACATAGGGCAGGAACTGGGCAGGGGCCTCCCACATTGGAAACTTGCCCCAGCAAGAACTGAACTGGGGACTAAACCTCAATTCAGCATATGGGTCAACACAGGCCGGGCCGGGATTTGATCCTCAGATGCCAAGGCTGCAAAGCAAGCGCTTAGCCCACTGAGCCATCCCGGCTTCTCTTATGATACTTATTTTTTATCAAGAAAATGATATTATAAAATTATAAAAATGCCTTTCTTTACTTCTGCTAATACTGTTTGTCTTAAAGTCAATGTTATATGACTTTACTATAGCATTTCCGCTTCCTTATGTTTACTGTTTGCATGTTGTTGTAGGCAGTTTCTAAAATGGCTCCCAATAATCCCCACTTTCCTAGTATCCATCCTGTAGTGTAATCTCCTCCCCTTGACTGTGGGCTGGACCTAGTGAGTTGCTACTAATGAATTTCATAAGGCAAAAGTGATGGGAGGTCACTTCTGATACTTGTACTTTTGAGGCGCACTCTCTTGCTTAAGCTGATGAAGTCAGTTGCCATGTTATGCACTGTCCTATAGAGAGGTTTATGACATAGGACTCGGGACAGTGAGAAATGAAGGATATCAATCTGGTATTCTGCAGGGAACTGAATCCTGCCCACACCACTGAGTGCACTTGAAAGCAGATCCTATCCAATTGAATTTTAAGGTTGTCTCCTTGACCGATACCTTGATTGTACCTTTGAGAGATTCTGGATCATAACCTTTATCAGGACTTTTGAAAAATGCTGAGCTGGAGGATCTAGCTAAGGTTGGCCCCAGATTTCTGACCCATAGAAACTGTAGGGTAATAAGTGCTGTTTTAAATTACGAAGTTTTAAGGGGATATCTTTTACTCAGCAGTGAATAACAAATCCACACTTTTCTTCCAAGCTACCTGAATGTTCTTATTCAAAATGTGTTTTATATAAACAGTCTGTAGTTGAGTCCTGCCCTTTTTATTCATTCTGACAATCTCATCCTTTTAAGTGGAGTGCTTAGTCCATTTTTATTTAATGTAATTAATGATCTGGTTGTATTTTAATCTATTTTATTATTTGTTTTTTGGATTGTCTGTTAGTTATTTCTTTTGTTCTTTTTTCCCCCTTTCCTGGCTTCTTCTGATTTATTTAAGTGTTTCTAGAAGTTTATTTTGCCTCTTTGTGTTTTTCTTTCTACCTATTTGAATAATTAATTTAGTGTTTTCTCTAGGATTACAGCGTACAAGGGCTGTCTGAAAAAAATCCAGCCATAAATCCCTCTATTTTTTATATCACATGGTTGGATACTTTTCAGACAGCCCTTTTATACTCAGCTTTTCATATTCTACTTCACAAACATGTGCTATGGTCTGAATGTTTGCCATCCCTTCATCCAAATTTATATATTGAAACGCTAATGCCCAATGTGATAGTATTGGGAGGTGGGCCCTTTGGCAGGTGTTTAGGTCATGAGAGTAAAGCCCTCGTGAATGGGATTGCTATTTTTATAAAAGAGACCTCATAGATATCCCTCACACCATTTACCATATGAGGACATAGAGAGAAGTTTGCAGTCTGCGACCTGGAAGAGGGCCTTCACTACAACCCAAACATGCTGTTACCTGGATCCTGCACTTTCAGCTACAGAACTGCGAACAATAATTACTGTTGTTTACATGCCACTCAGTCTATGGTACTTTTGTAATAACAACCCAAACATATTACGACGTGTATAAATTTTACAACCACATGGATTCATTTACCAACTCCTGCTGTTTTTTAATGCTGCTATTCTTATATGCATTACATTTACTTACATTATAAACACCATAAAAATGGCTATAATTTTGTTTTAAGTAGTTACATGTGTTTTAAATAAATCAATAGGAAAATCATCTTTTATATTTACTTAGTTATTTATCATTTTTAAAGTTCTTCATTCTTTCATAAGGATTAATCTTTCCACCTGGAATCATTTAACATCAACTTGAAACACTTTTTTTTTTTTTTTTTAGAATTTATTGTAGTGCCAAGTATGCTAGAAATTCATTCTTGTTTTCTTTTATCTGAAAATGTGTTTATTTTGCCTTCATCTGGAAAGATACTTTCACTAGATATGGAATTTGGGGTTAACAGTTTTTTATTTCAGCATTTGAAAGATGTACCACTATCTTCTGGTCTCCATAGGAGTAGTTTCTAATGTGAAGTCAATATATTTATAAATTGTTGTTCTCCTATTTGTTATTATCTGTTCCTATAAAGATTTTCCTTTTATCTTTGGTTTCCAGAAATGTGATTATGATATGCAAGACCTTCTTCATATTATCCTAACTCAGATTTGTTGAGCTTCTAGGAGCACAATGTTTTCTTCTGGCAAAAGCTATGTTTTGCCAAAATTGGGAAATTTTTAGCTATGGTTTGTTACAATTCTTTTTTCCATTTTCTGTACTTCTGAGACTCTAATTGTATGTGATGATGTCTCATAGGTTCCCTGTATTTTTGGAAAAAACACCATTGATATTATAGTAAAAATAAGCTTATTCATTCATTAATTCATTCACTTATTTCAACAAATATTTGACTGACTACCTTCTTTATTTTTTTTTATTGTTTGAAAGAAGGTGAGAAAGAGAAAGAAAAGGGGGAAGGCCTAGAGCGGTCTCCGTAATTCTACAATGTAGGGGTCTCCAAACTTTTCAGGGCCACATTAACTGTCAAACAGCAGTTTGGGGGCCGACTATACACTCGAGGTCCAAATAAAAAAGAATCAAGAACATAGATGTTGTTTTTAATTATTTATTTAGTATTATTTTATTCAGATAAAAAGGTCTCCATGTGCTGGATGAGAGGGCCTCGTGGGCTGCATCTGGCGCGCGGGCCGTAGTTTGGAGACCCCTGTTTAGTTGTAACATGGTTTCATTTCACACAGGTGGATGTGGGGCCTCATGGGGTGGGAACTGAACTTGGGTGGGGGAAGCCTCCTGAATGGGAAGGGCTACAGTTCAGCATATGAGCTTGCACACACTGGTGCCAGCACTCGATCCCTGGACCTTGTGTTTGCAAGGCAAGCGCTCAACCTGCTGAGCACTCCCAGCATCCCTGACTACCCTCTATGTGCTAAGAACTGTGGATAAAATAGTGAATGAAAAGATGTTTTTCCTACTTTCAAGTGCCTTAGAGAGTGGAGGAGACTAATATTAATCCTATAATCATATCTTTGATAAGTACCGCAAATGAGATGTGTATCATGCTAAAGGCTATGTAATGGGAATTCTGATAGTGGGGGTAGTTAGAAAACACCTAGTTAGGATTGGTATGTGAGCAAGTGGTAAAGGATGAATAGAACTTATTTACTCAAAAGGAATAGGGAATAGTGAGAAAAGCAGGAATAAAAATCTTTACGAAGGAAGTGTAGAACTCAAGAGAAAGAAAGTGAACATGGTGTAGGCTGAAGCTGGAAATACAGGTAGAGGTCACACCCTGAGAGAAGGACTGACATGTGTTTGAGGAGTTGGGGATATGAGTTTTGATTTAATGTCTCTATTTATGCTGGCAGGAGAATGGATTCTAGAAGGCTATATGGAGTTTTGGAGATCAATTCCAATGCTATTCATGCAATGACTTTTGAGAATGTATATGTGCCAGGAACTATTGCGAGGTGCTAGAAATACATTCATTGGTGAACAAGAACAACAAGGCTCTTAGGAAACTGAAAGCATCTTAATGTTTTCAAAGATAAAAAAATAAGCACAATGAATGAATATATTGGCACTTTTATAAGTAAATTTATAATGTAAAATATAAATGTTAATGTCTTTAATAAAAAGACAGAATAAATTAATGGAAATATAATTTTTGATCTTGGTTTTGCCACTAAGTAGTTACCTGACCTTGGTAAAGGAACATAATCTTTCTGTTGTTGGCCTTGATAATATTCAGCTGTAATTAAAGAATGAGACTAATGAGCTGAGAGTTTTTTCCCCCACATCTAAAATTTTACTGATCAAATTACATAATTTGAAATAATGGCCTCATCATATTTGGACACCTCTTGCTCAATCAAGGAAAGCTAATTCTATGTCCAAGTGAAACTTTAAGTGCTAAATCTGTATAGTCTTGCAAATACATGTCAAGTGATTTATAGCCCAATGATTCATATGAATAAAGCAACTATTCACATTCTAATTATAGGCTATTGAAGTGTATAAAATAGCTTCTTCTGTCTCAAAGTAATTTTAATTTCTAAAGCTTGTTTTTCAGGCAGAGATGACAAGTTAGAAGATTCATATTATAACCAATTTGGAAATATGACATTTTAATTGGGAAATGTTAATAATTCCAAAACAGGACAGAATTTCATGGCTATTCATTAAAAATTTTGAAATAAAAATCATAAGTTAGAAATTTTTAGAGGAACTGAATCTTTGTAACTGTACCTAATGTGGCATCATATATAGCTATATACTACATAAATGACTTGAGTGGGTAAAGAAGGTGATAGAGGAGAAAAATAATTGCACAGGATCTATGTGACATTATAAATTTAGTATTAATATTTAGTTATAGTAAAACACTTAATTCTATGATGAAGCATTTAAATTAATTATAAAAGATATTATTGGTTGATAACATAACATTCACCTTTAGAAATAAAATTAGACAATTGTATTCCATTACAACTTTAGGTAATAAAAACAAAGTCCATCACAATAAATGTCCATTTATTGCAAAAAATTTAATATTTTTTCAGATATACTAGTTCTTAATATATTTTATTTATTTATTTATTTATTTATTTTGACAGAGAGAGAGAGAGAGAGATACAGAGACAGAGAGAACTGAACTGAGGGAGCTCCCAGTTCAGCATATGGTTCCGCACGGGCCAGGGCCGGGATTCGATCCCTGGTCCCTGGCGCTGCAAAGTGAGCGCTTAACCCACTGAGCCATCCCGGCTTCCCCGTGATATACTAGTTCTTATTAGTAGGCTTAGAAGAAACTAAAAAAGTGTGAGAAATTTTGTTCACTCTGAAGTGTGCACATTTTTGAAGGAGAGTTGGTGTGGGATGGATAAATTCCATAACCCAAAACTAACTTCACAACTCTCCATTTTTTGCAGCCCTGAAGGGGTAAAAATGAAAAAAAGAAGATCGAGATGAAGAGGGAAGGGAAGGAAGGAATGAAAGAAAATACAAATAAAGAGGAGGGAATATATTGGAAAAGGAACAAGTATGAGAAGGTAATCCGGAAAGATGGTCCAGAGCATCACTCAATTTGGAGATGAAGGTGGGGAAGTTGATCCTCCAAAGGAAAAATCTCAGTACTTACATATTTTACATTTCATTTTCCCCTCCTCAGAAATTATTGCTTGAGGAAATTGTAACATACTTTAATATACTAAGTACTAAAATTTAGTTTAATTCCTTTAGTATTTTTGGACTGAAACCTGTTCATTTAGTATCTTAGGAGATGAAGATGACACACAGAATTTTTTTTTTTTTTTTTAAGAATTATGTTATTGTTTTTGAAAGAGAGACACAGAGACAGAAAGAGACAGAGAGGAGGGGGAGGGCCCAGAGTGGTCTCCATAGTTGTACATTATCAGTTTTCGACATGATTTTGTTTCATACAGGTGGGGTGTGAGGGGGCTGCACAGGGCGGGAACTGGGCAGAAGCCTCCAGCATGGGAAGCACACCCCCACAAGCTAAGGGCTGAACCCAAGCCTCCCACATGGGACGCTCACCCTGGACGGAATGGGGGTCAAACCCTAGTTCAACACTGGGTCGCACAGGCCATGGCTGGTATTCCATTCTTGGACCCCGGGGCTGCAAAGTGAGCACTCAACCCACTGAGCCATCCCAGTTTCCCATACACACAGAATTTTTTAATGGCTAGATCAAAACTTCTCATTTTGATCTAGCTATCTTATACTTTAAACAGTTCTGTCTCCTTGACATATGAATTCAATAACTGTATTTCCTGAAGAAATTGAAGAAACTATGTAACATAAGGAATCTTGGCTAGGACCTGCCATGGAAGGAGACAGAAGCCTGGCCAATGGAAGCATCAAGAGGGCCATATCTTCTTCTAGGCAAGGAAAGATGGCTTTAGCTAGCAGGCTTTCCCTTGAAAGAGAGGGAGATTAGAATTAAGAAGAAGGACTAACCTCCTTTTTGTAGGAAAAGAATGCAACAGAGGTCTTCCCTGCATGAAGCTCGGTTTGGTGGGGGATGGAATATGTGACTGGGGTAAGGTGGGACAAAGGGAAGAGAAACATAGGTGCACCATAGCTCCTGTGGTCATGGGTGAGAAGGCCGTGTTGAGAACCCTCAGTCCCATCAGGCAATTACAGGGCCTCAGCTAAGGTAACAGTAGTAGTAAAAATGTAGTAATATTAACAGCTAACATCTATTGAATGCTTATTATATGCCAGTTTTTTTCTTTAAGGTTTATTTTCATTGTTTTTGACAGAGAGAGAGATACAGAGACAGAGACAGAGAGAAGGAGGGAGGGCCCAGAGCAGTTTCCATAGTTGCACATCATTGCTTTTTCCACAGTTTCATTCCACAGGTGGGCGTGGGGCTGCACAGGGCAGGAACTGGGCCGGGGTCTCGCCTTGGTGAGAACCCAACTGGGGGCACTCCCCAGTTCAGCATATGGGTCTGCACGGGCCAGGGCTGGGATTTGATCCTTGGTCCCAGGGGCTGCAAAGTGAGTGCTTAACCCATTGAGCCATCCCTGCTTCCCCAGAATGTTTTAATTACATACCATATTTTCCGACATATAAGACGACCGGGCGTATAAGACGACCCCCTAGTTTTACAGTTAAAACGTAGGTTTAGGCCTATATTCACTGTATAAGACTACCCCCCACTTTCCGAGGCTGTAGTCTTATACAGCGAATATAGGCCTAAACCTATGTTTTAACTGTAAAATTAGGGGGTCGTCTTATATGCCGGAAAATAAGGTACATGAACTCTAAAATCCTCACAACACTATGAGGTAAGTACTATCATGCCCTTTTATAGTAGGACAACTGAGGCGCAGAGAGGTTAAATAGTTTCCTTGAGGTTACATAGCTAGGAAATGTTATTAGATTGTATTGCCTGTTTATATGCTGGTCAAACCACCATAAATCCCTTTAAAGGAATCAAGTGTAGTTTTTGTTAGGCTAGCACGTAATTTGTGCGGTGATACCATATAGTCAGTCATTAGATTTGAGTGCAAAGCCTGTTTAATAGAGAGCAGTGCACAAAGGGAATAGTCTGTTCTCACTAGCTTAGTATATTTTCAGTGATGAGAATCTTTGGAATGCTGGGCACACCCGAGTTTAAGTATGCAAGCACATTCCAAAGTGAAATTTCAATTACTGTTTTCTTTTGCCCTAATGGTTATCACAGCATTATAATGAAGGGCAGACTGCAAATACTCTTCAATTATAAACAGGGAAATCAATAATTACCAGACTGCTTCATTCATTTTGTGGATTGCATGATTATACACTTTTCAGGCATTCTAAGGATGCCTGACAAAATTAGAACTAACTGTAAATCCCCACAACTTGTTTGAGATGTTCAGAAGTGTTCCATTTTTAAGTACAAATTTTCCTGCTCTTAATGGGTTAAGGTTCTGGCAACAAATTCCCCTTTCTATCTTCATTTCAATCAGTGACTAGGTGGAAACTGTGCAAATCTCACCTTGGAGAGGCATATTTTCCTTACGAAATTGTGTTATATGGGGTATTATATTTATAGGAAGAAAAAAAAAAGATTGTTTTCATAATAGCAATAGTTATTACAGGAAAAAAAACAACAAATCCTTGGCTAGACTTTAGAGGAAAGTAACCAAAAAATCTCACAGTGGAGGTAGGGGACCAGGAAGCAATTTACTTTGGCTGCAGGGCATTCTAGAATCCCCTGACTTATATATTTGTCCACATGAAAGCTAATGTTTTTTTCTCCAAGAGTCCAAGAAATACCAAAAATTTATTCTGATCATCCATAAAAATCCCCATCAGAAATAAGCTGTATAGGTTTATGAACACTGATCCTACCGTGTTTATTTAAAAAGCTTACAGAATATATGTGTAGAAAAGAATCCGTGTACTTCAGTTTGTATTCAGACTGTTAAGTGTTATGTCATCAATTTATTATGGAGTTCTTTTCCCCCCATAAATTTTAAAGCTATTTGGCAATAAATTGTTCATAGTGTTACCAGAGACAGTTTTTAATTTAAATAAACCAGCTGCTGATTTAAAAGTCCACCTGGAGAGCTCCCGAGCTATCTTGTCCTTGGCCCTGCTACGCCAATTCCTTTAAATCAATTCCCCAAACTGAAAAAGATCCAGGCAGAAAAATCTTCACTGCTTACAGTGACCAGCGGGGAAAAAGTGGTCTAAGGCACTGATTACATCTAAAGGATTGGGTGGTGCTTAAAAATAATTTCGGTGGGGTAGGATAATCCACTTAAAGCTTTCCTTAGAAAACGGGATGATTACTGAGTAAACAAGCGGTAGACACTGACACACCACACCTGCTTCTACCACAAGAGAAGCCTAGGAACCACAACCGCCACCTTCAGGGTACATCCGGGGAGTTGTCTACGAATTCCTGACGTTCCGACGTCTGAGCCGTTAGGCTTATTTGAAACACACGCACAACCAATCAGTCGGTGCCTGCGGGTGGAGAGCAGCGGCCAATCACGGTCCTCTGGAGCCTGCAGCCTATGGGAAAGAGGTTGACATCACGCGCCAATCGGCGTGGTTTTTAGAGAGACAGGTTCACTTTTTGAATTGGCTGTGGCTGCCACCAGCGAGGAATGGCGGTAACGGTGAGCGGACTCAGCGCCTGAAGAGGTGGCACTTCCAGGACGTGTTTTTGAGAGTGGTGAGGACTCTGGGTGTAGGTCGGGGAGGTGGGAGTGGGCCAGCGTCCCGGGAGCCGGGGGCTCCCTTGCGTCTGTTCGACAGCCCCGCCCCGGTGACCGCGAATTCCGGAGCACCCCAGCCCACGCTTCCCCGATCGGGGAACTCCTCCACCGCACTCCCAGCTACCCGGAGGTGCTACGGATTGGGTGCCCGAAATCCACCAGGTTGCTGCGCGTCTTCACTGTTCACCTGTTAGATATCTCTCCTGGAAGAGTCTCTGGGTAAAGGGAGGGAGCAGGGAAGGGGGTCTTGGCAAGCCACACTGTCCTCTGCGGCTCCGGGGGCCGGCAGCTGCACCCTTTGTGGGCTTATCTCAGAGTACTTTGTGGTTTCGCTCCAGGATTCATCTTGGCGTCTTTTCTGTGGGAAGTTTATTTTTTGCATAAAATGCCTGGCCATTCCGCCTCTTCCCCCGCCCCCCCCCCCATCCTCTTCCGTACAGATTTGTATGGCTTAGTGGTTAAAAGCGCAGCCTCTGGAATCAAATCAGCCTGGGTTTGAATCCCTGTTTTACCATTACAGTGTAGCTTGAGGGAAGTTACTTAACCTCTCTGTTCTGGTTGTCTGTATCAGATGAAGATAATACTACCTACCTTTTCGGATTTTTGCAGAGATTAAATTAAATACAAGCCAAAGATTTAGAAGAATGTCTGCCGTATATTAAGGGTTAAATAAATGTTAATTGTTAATTATAATGTTAACAGTAATGTTACTGTTGTCAGTAACACCACCAGCATACCCAGTATTGCATTTAGCTCCTCCACCCTGAAAGATGATTGCCTAAAGATATAAATAAAAGAAAACCAAAAGTGAGTTGTTTTTTTTAAATGACAGATTTTGTCTTTGTGATGAAATAAGGCATGTGTATTTATTCAGACACTCCATGAATGTGTTCTTGGATTACGAATAAGTTATATATGTTTATGAACACTGATCCTACTGTGTTTATTTTAAAAGCTTACAGAATACATGAATAAAACTGATTAGTATATTTCAGTTGATATTCAGACTGTTAGATGTTATGTCATCAACCGACTATGGAGTTCTTTTTTCCCCCTAAATTTTAAAGCTGTTTTGACAATAAATTGATTGTAGACAGTATTACCAGAGACAGTTTTAATTTTAAATCCCCTGTTTTGATGTTCTTTAAGAAGAAAGGCATAGGAGAGAAATGTAAACTTATGGTGTTTTTGATTTATCAAAATCTTCATTTTCCTCTTGAGTTTTTTGTTTTGTTTTGTTTTTTTAATATTTTAAGGGGACTTAGAATGAAAACCTTTTAGAGTTTTTAGAGGCTTTTTTACTGGAAGCAATTAAGTGTTCGAGACTTAAAAAACAAAAATATAAGGACTGCATAGAATTTATCATGAATTCTAAATAAAGACTTACCCGGTATTTATTTATTATTGTTTTTGACAGAGAGAGAGACAGAGACAGAGACAGAGACAGAGACAGAGAGAACTGAACTGGGGGAACTCCCCAGTTCAGCATATGGATCCGCACGGGGCAGGGGCGGGGATTCGATCCTCGGTGCTCAGTGCTGCAAAGTGAGCGCTTAACCCACTGAGCCATCCTGGCTTCCCCAGTAAAGACTTATTAACAACCGTTGGAGCACTCCTTTGGGTAGTGTTAGAATAATTGACATGTTTGTTGGGTAGGATTATAAGGAATGTCCACATCGTGAATATTACATGAGATATAATAATTGTTACACATTTAGGACATTGCCTGTTAAGTTTTCATCACAACTGGTTTTCAGTTCTATTGTCTTTTTCACTGATGTGGAAACTGAAGCTTAATCTATGAAGTGCAATCTGAGACAGGAACCTGAGATCCCTGATTTTGAAGTGTGAGCCTAGCAATTGTGCTTAGGTCTGTTATTAGTGTGTGCACTTCTTAGTATCACCATCCAGAAATTATGCTAATGATACCTGTTTCTCCATAGCATACAATTTATTTAAATGATTACTTTGCTAAGAATCTGGTAGAAGATACTTATATATGAGAGCTGTCTGGAAAGTACCCAGCCATGTGAACGGTTCTTGTTATATTGACAATTGCTGGATTTTTTTCTGCACAGCCCTTGAATTTTATTAATCTGAAAAAGTAGGAAAATATAAATTAGATCAGTCATGTACCTCCAGATAATATTCTGGAAATTTACATCAAGATAATAAACTTACATTAAAACCCCAATTTGAATTGATGACTGTTCAAAATTTTCTTTTTCCTCTCCTTGCCAATCTTTTCACCTCTTAAATTCTGGAAATCCAAAACAACAACAAAACCCAACATATTGACACTAACTCATGCATAATTAACTTGTTAATTCTTTTCAAGGGGAAACATTTGTAAAGCAGTGTGAAAATATGTATAATAAAGGGGTCCAATTATGCATGAGAGGTTCAGAGAAATCCACAGAGGGTGAGTCAGGAGTGGTGGTTTGTGGGTTGAAAGACATGATAGAATTCTCCACGATAGACATGGAGAATTGATCAGTATTAAATGCAAGTAGGTGTGAAGTAAATTGTGACCTGTGTTTGAAAAATTCTAAGAAATACATTGTAGCTGGTGCATGCAGTACATGTGGACTGTGAATTACAGCAGATGAGGCTGAATAAGATACTCAGTTAGGCTAGGACCAAACTGTGTACTGGATGGTGAATTTAGACTTGATCACTTAGGGAAGAATGCTTATGGTAGCTCTAAGCAGGGAAGTATAAGGCCAGATGTTTTTAGGAGCATACCTCTGAAAATCATATGGAGAGTGACCTCTGAAGAAACTGGTGATAGAGAAACTTTAAGTGGTTCTATTTGATCAGATGTCCACTATGGCATTGGACATAGAGAAGAGCTTGGTCCCACAGATACTTGAGATGGGATTGATAGGAATTTGGGAGAGCGAATGAGGTAGTAGAGGAAAGAGTAGGGATGGATCCAATTTTGGGGATTATTTGGTAATGGTGGTATATAAATGAATATAGAAGAGAAATAGGTTGTTTGAGGGCAGAGGTACAGCGAAGAAGGGAGGTATAATAATATGAGTGCCTTCTGAGTGTTAGTTATGGGAGATAATATTCTGAATACTTTTAATTCATTGTTATTTTTACTATTCCTGTGAGTCAGGTATTAGCGTCCTTATTTTATAGAAGAGGACACTGAGGCTCAGAGAAGTTGAGTGCCTTTCTTTGGCTCAGTATTAAGAAAAATGGTCAAGGATTTTTAATAAATTTTTAGTATAAAAGTAGAGCCTCTAATACTTGGTTTTGCCCAATGATCATGTTTATTTCATGTCTTTTAATGAAAAAAAATTTTTTTCCAGCCAATTTAGAAGAGCATAAACAATGGCTGATAATAGTGGATTAACTTCCACTACTGGGAGGACAAGCTTGGCAGACTCTTCTTTTTTTGATTCTAAAGTTACTGAAACATCTAAGGAAAACTTATTTATTGGACCTACTTCATATGTTGAAGGTAAATCTGCTTAAAACATCAAATAACTATGTTAACCCTAAATTTACTGACTAGTGACTTTAAGATTTGATTTTTTTTTTTTAATATATTTTTATTTATTTATTTATTTTTGACAGAGAGAGATACAGAGACAGAGAGAGAACTGAACTGGGGGAGCTCCCAGTTCAGCATATGGTTCCGCACGGGCCGGGGCCGGGATTCGATCCCTGGTCCCCGGCACTGCAAAGTGAGCGCTTAACCCACTGAGCCATCCCGGCTTCCCCAAGATTTGATTTTAATACTGTTAGAGCTAGAGTACAGGTATTCAGTAAATATTTGTTGACAGAAACCCTTTACACTATATAGATTTTCGATTATTGTTTGGATTAATTCTTTCTACCTTTGAGGAAGAGGAAGGCATCTCATTGGATGTTTCTTTTTCTGTATGTGAGAGCAATCTATCTGCAACATTGTTAGCTAAATTGTATTCAGTTATGATTGGTTAGGTGAAGGGACACTTCTGCCCTTATCCCACTTTATAAATGGGTCTTATGCACTGGTGAAGGGGATGACTCTGCAAGGTAGTGAATGTTTTCTTTGGTTAAGGGAGTGCTGATGTTTGTATATTCTGCTATAATGTCTTCTCTTCCTTTAAAATATGTGGCCAAATTTTAAAAAATAAACTGTGAACAAAGTAATTTTACAGACTGTTATAATCTCACAGATAGAAAACATAAAGGATATAGCCAGAAAAGGGATTAAGAACTACTGATTTTGATGTTAATTCTTGATAAACATATTTAAACATTTTTAATTTTAATAGAAGAAATGCCTCAGATTGAAACAAGAGTGATATTGGTTCAAGAAGCTGGAAAACAAGAAGAACTTGTAAAGGCCTTAAAGGTATTGAGTTTTTAGTTTGTTTTTTTAAAGGTTATTTTTCATCCATCAGCATGTAAATGATTTTATAGTTTTCTTAATCTCATACTTAAGTCTCTTTTCCACAGACTATTAAAATAATGGATGTTCCTGTTATAAAAATTAAAGAAAGTTGTCCTGGAAAATCGGATGAAAAGTTAATAAAAAGTGTTGTTAATATGGTAGGTCAAGCATTTCATTGCATGTGGCATGATGCACTCCTTGATTGTATTCTTATATTCCACTTATGGTGATTGGGTCTGAATTAGGCACAAGGTTTATTTTGTGCACTCTGAAGCTAGAGGAATAGAAATTATTTTATATAATTTCTATTATATAATTATTATTTATTTTATTATAAAAATAAATTAATTATTTTTAAAATTTGGTGTTTCTGAAACCTCAAACTATAGCATATATTGAAAAATAATGAAATCTTTGTAAAGTAATTTGGCATTGTTAAATTTAAGTGTCATATCATGTATTTCAAAAGATCTGATACTCTTTAAAAATTTTGTCTTCTTTTTTCTCATTAACTTTGTGTTTCTTCTAAATTCTTGCTTTATTTCCAAAATTATAAATATAATCATTGACAATCATTAGGGAATTTGCCTCAGCATATGAAATCTAATTCTCCATACCAGTAATAGTGAGTTCTGCCACAACAAAATATTAGTCAGTGGCTTAAACAGAGAAATCCAAGATCAAAGTGTTAGAAAGTTTAGAAGGTTGGATTTCTCTTGAGGCCTTTCTCCTTGGCTTGCAGGTGGCTGTAGCTTTCTTGATATATCTTCCTATTGCCTCCCTTATGTGCATACATATGATTTTCTCTTTCCTATAAGGTCAGGAGTCAGATTGGATTAGGGCCCATCCATGTGACCTCATTTACCCTTAATTACCTCTTCAAAGGCCCTATCTCCAAATACAATTACTTTCTAAGGTAGGTAGAAGTGAGTACAGAGGGCTTCAACATGGATTTTGTGGTTACATAATTCAGCCCATCACATCAGCCTAGTAAATAAAGCCCATATAATTTATTGACCCTGTTTTATGTGAAGCACCCTTTTTATTTTTTCAATTAAAGTTGACTTTCAGTATTATTTTATATTAGTTTCAGGTTTATAGCATAGATATTAGACATTTATGTAACTTAAGTGATTCCCCTATTAGTCTAGTACCCACCTGGCACTATACATAGTTATTATAGTACAATATTACTGACTATATTCCCTATGCTGTACTTCACATCCCATGACTATTTTGTAACTACCAATTTGTACTTCTTAATCCCTTACTGTTTTTCACCCTTTCTCCCAACCCCCCTCCTATCTATCAACTATCAGTTTGTTCTCTGTATCTATGAGTCTGTTTCTGTTTTATTTTGTTCTTTAGACATGGTATTTGCCTTTCACTGTCTTACTTATTTACTTGGCATAATACCCTCTAGGTTCATCCATGTTTTCACAGTTTTCTTTTAAATGGTTCTCTTTTTTTTTTTTTAAATTGAGTTATATAGGTATTTAAATATCTTCATTTCTTTTTTAGATTTATAGTATAAAGTGGTATGTAGTAACTTGCCTTTTTATATCCTATGTTTGCCATGCTGCAATTGCCTACATATGTATGTATAAATGATTAAGATAATTCCTTTTATAGTATTAAGGCCATAGTAATTTTTCTATTTTTCTGAAGACAACTTGTCAATAACTATATGTAGTGGCATTTTCATGGTCAGAATAAAAGCTGGTGGATATCTTTCTAATTCATCCTACTATCAAAATGTGTATACTTCAGAATTTTTATTTTATATGCATAGTAGGTGATTTATAATAAGTCAAGTCAGAAATTTATACCTTTATAATATTAGTTTCAAAATTAGAATTCCTAATACAGGTTGAGATATCTATAAAAATATAAGTAAAGAAATATGGCTGTTCACTATTAAGTATAATGCTTATTATTGTATGATTTAAAACTTAAGTTTTCTGTAAGTATACATTAAAATGCTGATATTGAATTGATTTTTAGGTCTTATTTAGCTAGTTATATGAATTAATTTTATAATATATAAATTTTATTTCTAATAACTACAACGAAAAAAAACAAGGAAATTAAAGCGCCCTTTGTAAAGATGGAATCAATGGAAGAATTTGAAAGTTTAGATTCTCCAGAATTTGAAAATGTATTCATAGTCATGGACTTCCAGGATCCTGTCTTTAATGAGTTATATAAGAGTGATTGTAGAATCATTGGACCACCAGTTGTATTAAAGTGTGCACAGAAAAGTGAGGTAAGAATATACATTTATTATGACTTCTCAGGGTTAAATTTTTACTAATGACTGTTGTGAAAATTCATAAGCAGAAAAATGCAGTTGTTGAGAGTATGAAATATTTAAGATAGGAATAATAGTGTCTACTCTAATATAGTCATTTATTCTTTCTATTGTAATTTTCACCAGTAAAAATCTAAGACCTTTGAAAGTTAAATAATAATGACTATATATTTGTGTGTGTGTGTGTGTCTGTCTGTCTTAATACCTGCAGTGTATTGGGTTCCATAAATGTATACCCACACATAACTTCTATTTTCCTCCACACAAAACATATACCACATTTCCCTTTGTATTGGTTACTGCGTGATTTAAAATTAGGGAAAATTACTTTAGTTTTTTGTGCCTAAATAGCATTTCAATATGAGTTGTAATAGTCCTTGTTTGGTTTCATTGTACTGTTTTGCCATACTTAAGCTTGCCTTATTAACTTAAGTTGATTAGCTCAATGTCCTTTTGTTACAGAGTCTAGTAGTAAGAACATGATATTCTTTAATTCTTTGTTTTGATTCACACAATGTTGCTTTCAGAAACCAAATAAAAATTCTTAAAGACCAAAATTATAAAAAAGAACCCTGATGCATGTAATAGTGGTAATTAAATATCTATATTTTTAAAAACCCTTCTCTTTCTGGTATATATACATGTATGTATGTAAAGCTATTAGTTAAATTATTTACTGCTTACTTTTTTTTACTGGTACCTCAAAAAGTGGTTCAAAGTGTATGTTATCTACCTAATATTTATTATAAAATACCTGACTTACTCTAAATTTAATTGGAAGCATTTCTAACATTGTATGTAGTCTGAAATCTTTCCTATAATTCTTCATATGTGTCAAAGTACATTTGGGACTAACGGTTTGAATATAAATATGTTTAATTTTCCAATTGTAAAGTGCGTTTATGTGTATCAAATATAAGGTGACCAGATTTTAACATTGGTAAAGCGGGACACCATTGACCGGGGGGGAGGGGATTCTTGATTAAAATTTTGGTCTATCTCCCGCCGTTCCCTAGCTTGTCGTGCATTCTTTCCCAAAATCGGGACTTTTTAAAAATGCTGCGGGACGTGGGACAAATTGTTAAAAATCTGGTCTGGTCACCTTAATCAAATATGATTTGGGGGATCATGGGGAAATTTTTTGTGAAACTGGCAATCTTTTAGCTACATTTTTGTTGTTGTGTATTGAAAAATACAAGTAAATCTTTGCATTGAGAAAGTTGATTGGCAAGAGGGGAAATATGTTTAGCTTAAGACAGATGTATTCTACTTTTCTACTATAAAGAAAGCTCACAGATTTTAAATTGTTGTATTCTTCAGCCTTTGCCATTTTCCTGTCGTCCACTCTTTTGTACAAGCATGATGAATCTAGTACTGTGCTTTACTGGATTCAGGAAGAAAGAAGAACTAGTAAGTGTTTTAAAACTACAACCTGCGGCTCAGGGTGGCTTTAAATGCAGGCCAACACAAATTCTTAAATCACCATGAAATTTTTTTTGCGACTTTTTTTTTAAGCTCTTCAGCTGTGATTAGTGGTAATGTATGTTATGTGTGGCCCAAGACAGGTCTTCCATTGTGGCCCAGGGAAGCCAAAAGGTCAGACACTGCTGATTTAAAGGATGTTTTTTATGGCAAAATAAATTTAAATTGGCTTTTTTTTAAAGTAGTTGTATCATGTTTTTATTTTTTAAATTTGAAGGAGAAATTACTGTGACTACCAGGTTTTAAATTTTGTGAAGAAATATTCTGAAGAGTTTTGTAAAGAAACAAATATTTTGTCTAGGATGACTGGCATGTTAATTAACCAAAAAACTTCTTAATTATCTGATTGTTTAAACTGTCTTTCACATTATTTGAAGTTTTTGTTATACAAATCCAGTCTTAAATATTCTTATTACCGTAGAAAATCCATAGAAACTTATTTTTTTGATTTATAAAATTTTCTATGTTGGTATTAAATGGGTATTACTCTAATTTTGTGGACAGAATCTTGATGTGATGTAACCTGGCATTAAAAAATATATGTAAAATGTTTAGGCAGTATGAAAGCAACTTAATGTTGTGTGATCAACTTTACTAGCTTATTGTATAGTTTTGCCTGTGCCAGTGCAGCAAATCAATCTTTTAATTTTTTTGACATAAAATTTATATTTTTATAAAAATCCCTCTATGTACCTTATAATTATAAAGTATTCAATACATGCTAAATGGATTATAGATATTTTAAAATATTGTTTATATTAATCAAAGTTAATCTCACTTAATTTTTATTTTGAGGTCAGATTGGTGACATTGGTCCATCACATGGGTGGAGTTATTCGAAAAGACTTTAATTCCAAAGTTACACATTTGGTGTCAAATTGTACACAAGGAGAAAAATTCAGGGTATGTAAACTTGGGTATTTTTGTGTATTTCAATATAGCATCATTTGGGAATGGATTTAATAATAGCACTCTCATCTATTTCTCTCACAATGTATTGAAGATCAGAAATTCAATTTTTGTACATTTAGTAAAAAATTTAAATCATAGGAGTGTGTGGTCTCAGGTTTTAAGAAAGCAATGGAATGTAAGTTAGGTCTTAAGTGATGAATAGGATTGTGAAGGCTGGTAGATGTATAATTCAGGCAGATGAATAATATTAGCAAAGGTTATTACGAGCATTAGTGAATGAGGGGGTCAGGAAGTTATGATAACAGATATTTCACTCTTGTCAAAATAGTAGTTCTTATAAAATGGTTCTAAGATTTAACTTGTGAGAATTATAAGATTGCGCTTGAATATATATCATAGGATGAATTTATCACTTTCTGTTCCCACCCTCCATCAGTATAATTATGTAGCAAATGGTAATTTTAGCATGATGTTGAATTACTAGGAGGTATACTTTCTAATTCATACTGAAGTTTCAAGTTACTTTATCAGATATTTTCTTCTATAGTGTTGCCTTGGTCATTTCTTCCAAAGAAGTAAACATGAACAAAGGAGAAATAGAAATATAATGAAGATGAATTTCAGAGATATATTTATTTATGGTTTTGACATTGTGGTACTTGTTTTAAGGCTATTTTAACCTAAGTTCTGTGATGGCAAGGCAGGATTTTTGTTTGTTTTGTTACTTTTTCTTTACATTTTGTTATAAAGTAGATGAATGATATAAAACTGGGAATATATGTATGTGTATAATTGCTCAAAACTTCCATGAATGCAGTTAAATTGTTTTTTTTTAGAAGTGATTTAAAGTTACTTTTTTTTTTAAAATTTTTTTATTGTTTTTGACAGAGAGAGAGAGAGAGAGAGAAAGAGAGAGAGAGAGATGGAGAGAGAAATGAACTGGGGTAACTCCCCAGTTCAGCACATGGGTCCGCAAGGACCGGGGCTGGGATTCGATCCTTGGTCCCTGGCGCTGCAAAGTGAGCGCTTAACCCACTGAGCCACCCGGCTTCCCCAAATGCAGTTATTTAAAGTAAAAATTAATTATAGGTAATGTTTATATTTATAGATTGCTGTGAGCCTGGGTACTCCAATTATGAAGCCAGAATGGATTTTGAAATCTTGGGAAAGGAGAAATGAACAGTAAGTGTTTAGAAATTCAGTAGTTTATTATGTGAATTAACCACTACAAAGATAAACCCATGTTTCCCACCCTAAATTCATAGATAGTATAGAAAATAATGAGTTTAGTCTTTGGGGAGCTTAGGAAATAATGTCTAGGAAGAGTAAAGTTATTAAAAAAAAAAGCACTGAAAATTGAAAGACATCTACGGTATCTTCAGATTTTACCTTGTGAAATAATTTTGATGATAAACATTCTAAAATTATTAGGTAATAGCTTAATGCATCTGGATGTTTGAATTATGGTTTGCTTTTTTTTTTAATGTTTGGTTACAGTTTAAGTAGTGACTGCAGTTCATAACCTTTTAAGCTTTCCAACCTCATTATTTCTTGTTATTGTACATCTTCCATTACTTAAGGTTTGATGAAACTATGGAATACCTGGAATACACATAAATTTCATATATAGAGCAGGGATTTGAATCTTTTAAACATTACCTGTGATGAAATTTTTTCAGGCATTACTTCAGGATGACTGAGGGTGCATTAATTTTGTTTTTAACTGAAGTTTTTATGAACATTTCAGGATCAGATGCAAAATATTTTCAATAAATGGATTATACTAAGACCTTGAGAATTCCTTTAGATTTATAAATTGATATACCTAATTTATTGAACTTTATTTAAGCTGGTTTTAGAAGAATATATTTTGTTTTTAGGGATTTCTGTGCATCAAATGATGACTTTAGGAATGAATTTAAGGTTCCTCCCTTTCAAGATTGCATTTTAAGTTTCTTGGGATTTTCAGATGAAGAGAGAGCCAACATGGAAGAAATGACTGAAATGCAAGGTAGAATTTGGCATAACTTTTTATAAGTTATATGTATTTTATTCCACACGTCTATCTACTCGCTTTCTGGTTAATAGGCCTACTTAAAAATTTGGGTTTAGAGAAAAGTAGTTTGCCTTATTTATGCTTGTATGCATTCCTATTTAGGAGGTAGCTATTTACCAGTTGGAGATGAAAGATGCACTCACCTTATAGTTGAAGAGAATATAGTAAAAGAACTTCCATTTGAGCCTTCAAAGAAACTTTATGTTGTGAAGCAAGAGGCAAGTAATTCTAGAATAAGATTAGTTTTCTAAGAATATTACTAATAGCTTTTCTGGTAAGGTAAATTCTTAATTAAAATGTTTTTTCTTTCACCTAGTGGTTCTGGGGAAGCATTCAAATGGATGCCCGAGCTGGAGAAACTATGTATTTGTATGAAAAGGTACGCTTTTTTTTTTGGACCATAGTCATTTGTTCTATAACTTGATTACCATATCTTTCCGTTTATAAGATAATACTTTTGTCTAAAATTGGTAGACCAAAAATTGAGGGTCATCTTACACATGGGAGTAACCCTTGTGTTGATTTCTTAATGTTGGGTTAGACAATTACAAAGGTGCCTTGACTATTATGTTTTATGAAGATTCTGAATTACCTGGCAGAGTATACAGTTGTAAAACTATTGTGCAAAATCTAGAGTTTCTCAGACTTGTTAATATATTGTTCTTTTTGTTCCTGTGTCAGTAAAAACCATGGAGGTTTTTGTGCTTTTGATTGCAGGCTAATACACCTGAGCTCAAGAAATCAGTGTCACTGCTTTCTTTAAATACTCCAAACAGCAATCGCAAAAGACGTCGTTTAAAAGAGACACTTGCTCAGCTTTCAAGAGAGACAGACTTGTCACCTTTTCCTCCCCGTAAGCGCCCATCAGCTGAACATTCCCTTTCTATAGGGTCACTGCTAGATATCTCCAACACGCCAGAGTCTAGCATTAACTATGGAGGTAATTCACGTTTTAAAAAATTGATTTTTAAAATTTAGTGGAATGGAATGATTATTGGAGTATAGATAAATCTGTACTGTAGTGAATATGAAAGGCTATACTTTTAATTACTTTTGTTGTAGCTGAGGAAAAAAGGCACATGCGAATGCTTCCATTTAATGATTCCTTATTATAATAGTGGTTTGGTTTTCAATCTTTTTACACTTGGGGACTGGTAAAAATAGGAAAATTATTTTAGGGACCGCTAAGGCAGAAATAAAAACCATAAATCAGTGTTTTTCAACTACTGGTCCATGAACTGGGTCTCATCTGCCAGAAATAGTTACTATTTCATGGACTGGCAGGAAGTTTTGACAGACCTGATTCAGTCTACAGACTGGTAGTTGAAAACCACTGGCTTACTATATTATATGCTAAGTGCTTTATATATCATGTGTGTTTATAAAATGGGTTTTATTTCTCCTGTTTTACAGATGAATAGACTGTAATTAGATGAGACTAGAGCAGTAATTTGTTTAGGGTTGTAGCTAGCTAGAAAGTGACAACTGTTCAAATAGTAAATTCTTAGCACTAAACAAAATCACATATGTCACATGAATTATGGAGAAGATAGGTACAATTGATTTCAGAGGAGGGTAAGTTCACTTTGTTCTCAACTGATACAGGACGACTTCTATAATTAACTCTTCTGTTGATAATAATTTTCTGCTCATTTTTATTTTTTAGTCTTCACACAAATAAGTTATATTGTCTAGATTTAAGAAACAATCAGAATCTTCCCTTGACCTCATGATATGCTCCACTTATCCCATTTCTCTCTTTCCTTTCACATGAGTACTCTTTCAAAGAATTGTCTTGATCCACCATTTCATTTCTTTGCTTTTCATTGTCTTCCCAACCCATTTCCAGTTGAACTTCAGACCTTCCTACTATGTGAAATTGTTCTTGTTGGGGAGACTGACAGTTTTTACGTAATCAACAGCATCCTACAGATGAATAGCTATATTCCTGGACACATTATTTTCTCTTGGCTTTTGTACATTACTCATTTCTCATTCTTCTTTGCCTTCTCTTTCCATGTTTAAATGTTGAATGTTATTCTGAGTCATTCCTTCTTTATTTTATTCTTCATAAATGATTTGATTTAATTCAATGGCTTTAACTACATTTATATGCTGATGGCTCCAAAATTTGTCTTCTCTAACTGCCTACTTGATTCCTTCTTGTTCGCATCTTAAACTTAACATGATTAAATTAGAACTCTTGATTCTCTCTACCACTCTTGACTTTATTCCTTTGCCATCCTTCATCAGTCTCTTTGTAGAAAGAATGTCTCAAAAATTGCAGGTGTCTCCTAAATAGTCTCTCTATATCCATTTTGCCTTTCTGCATGTAGGTACTTCTGTTTAAAACTATAAATTAGATCATGCCATTCCTGCTTAAAGTCATTCAGGCTTTGTATTACTGTAGCTTTAAAGTTTCTATGTAATCCTTCCTCACCTACTTCTAAGCTCATGTGGTATCACTATTCAGTAATGCCCTCTAAGCTTCACTCACACTATCTTTATTATTCTTTGAATATTTCTACTACATCCATTGTTCAAGAACGTTACACTTATTCTCTCTGCCTTGAATCCTGTTGGGTTCCCTGTAAAGCTTAAGTCCCTGTTCTACTATTCCCTCCTACCAACCTATGGTCTGGTTGTTGTCTTCAGTAGTAGTTATTACAATTAGAAATTACTCATATATTTTTTGACTTCTTTATTTTACTTGCAATACCAAAATGTAAGCTTTAAAAGAAGAAGAACCTTATCTGTCTTATTCATTGCATTATTCCCAAGTGCCTAGTACAGAATCAGTACTCACTAAATATTCATGGGAGGAATTGAAAGTTATTTTAAGGTCCGCCCAGAAAACTGAGGTATATTTGAGAATTAAGAGGAGCAAGAATGCAGTATTATAAAAATTGAGTTTTTAGGAAATAGTGAGTAGGTCAGTTTTCTTAGAGTATGGAGGAGTGATAATTAATTAGTAAAGTTAATTGGGGCCTAATATTAGAGTACTTTGAAATCAGTCTAGTATATCTGAGCTATATATTGTCAACAACAAAGAACTTTAGAAACTCTTGAGTAGCAAAGTTGTTGAGCAGGTAATTTGTAGTGGATTATTCTGAAGAATGAATGATTAGACGGAATGTAGTTTATAGATAACCAGACCGTGAAGGAATTTGCAGTGGCTTGGGCCTTGAGATGATAAGGCCCTGCACCAGGGCTGGTGATGGTTGGAAATAAAAGTAGGAAGCACTTGGGAAATATTGATAGAATGGAGTGATAGGAAGGGAATAAGAGGAGATAATGGCAAAGTATTACGGTAGATGAAAAAAATATTACATTGGCAAAAATAAGCCGTTTATATTTTGGAGGAAGATTATACAGTTTTAGAGAAAATCCAGGTTAAACTGAGATAGTAATGTCCAGTTGGAATTTGGAAAAGTTGAACCAGGTGATTGCATAGGATTTATGATTAGATACATGAATATGAAATTTTACTGGCTCTGTAATAATGGGCATAATGGGCAGGGGATGGTAAGAGCTGATCTTACAGTACTGAAACTTGAATATGCAATTTTGGGGACAGGAGAAGAAAATGAACTATGAAAAAAACAGACATACCAACTATACTAATATATTAGATACTCTATATAATAGAGTCCCCAGTTTGTAGATTACTGCCTAGACACAATAATTAAATCAGTACAGTGTATGTCAATTTTCCCCACCTAAAGTATTCTTTTAATAGCAGAGGCCCCTTAGTGTGGTGAGAATAGCTTAAAATAACATGGCAAGTGGGAAGTTCTTTGAAAGCTTCTATCTTTAAAAAACTTATTAAGAACTTTAAATTTTTTTTTTGTAGAGTAAAATTCATATGTTGAGACTGTATAGTGTCTTTTTTTGTGTCATTCTAGCTATTGATAAAAATGTATTTTAAGCTTTTATAAAATTTCATTTAAAAAATTTTTTCTGGAAATACATATAAAATTTACTAATGCATCCTTCCTGCACTTTGGGTTGGACAGGATGTTTTATATTATGTTAAGGTACTTTGAACTAACAATTTGCAGTTGATACTGTTTTTTTTGTTGTTGTTTTTGAGGAAGGCTCTCTCCATATATGTGAAAAGCTTTCCAACATTATAATTTTGTAATTATAACAATCTATTTCTCCTTTTTTAACTTAAATATTTCTTTATGTTGCTTTTCATTTTATTATTGAAGTTTAATATTTTGAAGTAATTTCAGATTACAAAAACACTGCAAAAATAGGCTTTTGTCTCATTTGGCTTGGCCCGTTTCTCTCTTGAAATGTATCTATATAGCTTTCTTTTACTTTCCTTTATTTTGTTGAATGGGGCCTTTTGCCTCTCTTGACTTGGCCTGTTTCTCTCTTGAAATGTATTTCAATAAAACTTGGCTCTGCTTTTCTAAAAATAATAATAATAATAATAATAATAAAATAATAATATGAGGATTCCTGTGTGCTCTACTCAGATTTCCCAAGTGGCAATACATTCATTCATTCATATATTCTCTCTTTTCACACACATATATATTTTTTATATTTGAAAGTACATTGCAGATATTATGTGTCTTTACCCCTGTATACTTAAATTTGCATTCCCCCAAATATAGGGACATTTCTTATGTAACTACAGTATTGTAATTAGGAGATTAACATTAGTACTATAACAACTTTACAGACCTTCAAATTTTATTAATTGTTCCATTAATGTCCTAATGTCCTTTTAGCAAAAGAAAAAGCGTGTTTTGTTGTGTGTTTCAGGATCCAATCTAGGATCGCACGTTATGTAGTCTCTCTCTAGACTCTTCTAATCTGAAACAGTTCCTCAATCTTTGTTTTCAATGACGTTGACATTTTTGAAGAGTACAGGCTGTTTTGTTAGTAAAATTTTGCTTTGGAGTCATTGATATTTTTCACAATTTTTTTTTTTCTGGCCTCATCTTGTGAGGAAATTTTACTTTAATGAAAACATATATGGTGGTATATTTATAAAAGTAGGTATCTCTTTTTTCTGTTAAATCCGTGCAATGTTTGGTACTTATGTCTGGCCTCCATTTTAAATCATTCTTCCTTTTTACCTTTTAGAAACACCAAAATCTTGTTCTAAGTCTTCTAAAAATTCCACTCCAGTTCCTTCAAAGCAATCAGCCAGGTGGCAAGTTGCAAAAGAACTCTATCAGACTGAAAGTAATTATGTAAATATATTGGCCACAATTATTCAGGTAAGAGCTTAGTTGCAAAATGATTTCTATTCCAGTATTTCTAAGTAAAAAATCTAAAAGATGTTCTTTCTTATAAGAAAATTACCTAAGCATGGACTTTGAGCACAGGTATTAAAAATGAAAATGTGTTACAAAAACTTCTGTTAGGAAAATGCCATAACTGTAATAGTAGCTTTTATTTATGCAGAAATAGCTCCACTTTTCAGATTGACTTTAAATAGAGAAGGAACTTCAGTAGATGATCATAGAGGGGTCAGAGTTTAATTCAGAACTTTGAGGGTTCCTTGTCATAATATTGCTTTTATATTTGGAAGTGGTAGATAACTTTTTCTGAAAGTGTATGTTCTAGAGTCTTTACTTTATCTAGTACTGTACTAATATGTATGTGAAAAAAGCAATAGCACTGAAGTATAACAATATGGATGTCACCATTTTGGGGTTTTATTTTTGCTCTAATTTCTATTGGCTTTTTAAAAATAATTAAAAATTTTTTTTTAATTACAGTTGACATATTAGATTAACTTCAGGTATACAACATAGTGATTAGACATTTCTATAACTTACAAAGTGTTTACCCCAATAAATCTAGTACCCATCCAACACTATACATAATTATTAAATATTATTGACTGTGTTCCTTATAGTCTACTTTATATCCATGTGACTATTTTGTAACTACCAATTTGTACTTCTTAATCCCTTCCCCCTTTTAACCACCCCCCCACCCCCACCCCCGCAGGCCCCATCCCATCTGGCAACCATCAAAATGTTCTCTGTATGAGTTTGTTTCTGTTTTGTTTGTTCATTTGTTTTCCAGATTCTTTAGATTCCACTTACCTTGTTTTTCTATGTTATGTATAAGATGATACTTTTGTTTAAAATGGTTAGGTCAAAAATTGGGGGTCTTATATACAGGAGTAACTCTTGTATTGATTTCTTAATGTTGGGTTAGAAAAGTAGGGGTCTTATACATGGAAAAATATAGTATATATAAGTGAAATCATATATCTGTCTGAACTCATATATCATGTCTGTCTCTGTCTTACTCCACTCAGCACAATATATTCTAGGTCCATCCATGCTGTTACAGATGGCAAGATTTCCTTCTTTTATAATGTCTGAGTAATATTCTATTGTGTATATGTACCACCTCTTCTTTAACCAGGTTACCTCCATATCTTGGCTATTGTAAATAATGCTGCAATCGACATATGGGTGTGCATTTCTCTGAAGTAGTGTTTTGCCTTTCTTTGGATAAGTACCCAGAAGTGGGATTACTGGGTCCTTCCTTGTCTCTTGTTATAGCCTTTGTTTTAAAATGTATTTTGTCTGGTGTATTACTGTCCTAGTTTTTGTTTGTTTGTTTCCATTTTCAGTGAAATCTTTTTTCATTCCTGTACTTTAAACCTGTGTGTTCCTTTCAATTTGAAGTGAGTCTGTTGTAGGCAGCATTGTATGGGTCTTGTTTTCTTATCAATGCAGCCACCCTGTGTTTTTGATTGGAACATTTAATCCATTTACATTTTAAGTAATTGTTGGTAGATATGTCGTTATTGCCATTTTATTAAAAATATTTTTGATCTTTTTTTTTTTCTTTTCTTTCTTAAAGAAGTTCCTTTAACTTCTTATAATATTGGTTTGGTGGTGATAAACTCCTATAAATTTTTCTTGTCTGGGAAGCTCTTTATCTGTCTTTTGATTCTAAATGATAGCTTTGCTAGGTAGAGTAATGTTGTAAGGTCCTTGCTTTCTATCATGTTAAATATTTATTATCAATCCTTTCTGGCCTGTAAAGTTTCCATTGAGAAATCAGATGGAAATCCTGTGGGAGTTTTGGGAGCTCTCTTGTAACTAATTGCTTTTGCTGTTGCTGCTTTTAAGATTCTCTCTGTTTTTAACATTTGGCATTTTAATTATGATATGTCTCGGTGTGGACCTGGTTTGGGTTCATCTTGTTTGAGAGTCTGTGTTTCCTTGCCTTGTGTATCTATTTCCTTCACCAAGTTAGGGAAGTTTCTCATCATTCTTTCTTTCCTTTGTTTTACGGATTTGTTTTATTGTTTGAGAGTAGGAGAGAGGGAGAGAGCGATTGGGGCAAATGGTGTTAGCACAGTTGATGGAGACTCAGATACGGTGTCTGCCTGAGTCTGCTTTCTGGAAGTGGGAGGGCTCAACTTGGATGTCAGTAATTACTAAAAAAAAACAAAACCCTTCCATGTGTCAAGTTTTCATAAAGTATGCAGTGGTTAGTCACAAAGAAATGTTAACTCATTTCTTAACAATATTAGAATGTACTATGATGATATTTCTGAAGAAAAACAATTTTAGTGAATCCTTGTAAAATGAGGTTGAAGAAGATATTAAAGAATAAACTGAAATTCAAGGTTCTGAAAGACGTAATAATAGGACATTATTTTGGAATATTTAGAAGGGAAGGAATAAATTTGTTTTAGGTAAAGAGAGTTTGTCAGGAAAATAGAGTTAATACCACCAAACTTGTCTTTGAATAGAAAAATGATGGTTAGTTTCTGATTTGAGTTTAGTTTATAACTGACCTGTATTTGAATTCTTAATATAACTTATTAAGTATCATTGTACATGTAATAGCTTTTTTTTGCTTGTCCATTTCTTACCCATTGATAAAATGCATAGATAAGAAGTGGAATGACTTCTTTATTGGTAATCACGAAGAGGCTATTCTTCATAGTTAATTGATTTGCAGTAGTCAAGGTTTTATGAGGCTCTTATCTATATTAAACTTCACTTGTTATAAGTTCATTTTGCTCTTATTTCTCAAGGGAAATCAATCTTGGATGAGTTGTTGAAGTTTTTAGTCAGTCAAAATGTAGTTGAGTAGCAGAATATCCTTTTGGCATATACTGTTCATGTATTTTGGTAGCGTTTATTACATAGAAATGTAAATCCTGGGGAAGCCGGGATGGCTCAGTGGGTTAAGCGCTCACTTTGCAGTGCTGGGGACCGAGGATCAAATCCCGGCCCCGGACCGTGTGGAACCATATGCTGAACTGGGAGCTCCCCCAGTTCAGTTCTCTCTCTGTCTCTGTCTCTGTATCTCTCTGTCAAAATAAATAAATAAATATTAAAAAAATAAAAAAAAAAGAAATGTAAATCCTTTCAGACCATAGTAAATGCACTGGAGGTTTAGAGTTTTCTAGTTTGTATATCAATTACATTTACTAGAACTCCTTTTATTAACACCCTGGAAATTATTAAACTAAAGACAAAATTTCATACCATATATTTAGTACATAAATTTACCTAAGGCTTTATTTAGAAGATTGTCATCTAAATTCATGATAGTGTTTTCTTGAAGCTTTATTTTAGTACTGATGTGTTGTATTTTTTTAAATTGGATTTGAGAGAACTTAATTTAGTCCCCAAATTAAATGAATATTCAGAATATAGTATAATATAATGGAATAATATTAAATATAATATATAACAGAGTATAAAATATTACTCCAGAATATTATGAATTATATATATAAATAAAATTATAGCCTCTTCGTGATTACCAATAAAGAAGTCATTCCACTTCTTATCTATGCATTTTATCAATGGGTAAGAAATGGACAAGCAAAAAAAAGCTATTACATGTACAATGATACTTAATAAGTTATAATTAATACTGTGTTAGGAGTTATAGAGGATTTTTGTTTTAAAGGATCTTAAGACTGGAAAAGGAGATAAAATATACACATCAAATTTAAATACCTAGTGGAAGGTTATAAGCTTCATGAGTGAGGTTTACTTTAGGTATTTGGAGATTTGTCAGGTGAGTTTTACTCCTCTTCTTGCGTAGGGAAAGTGTTCGGCTGGAATTTTAGATATGTTGAACTTTGGAAAAGCCATCATGAGGGAAAAATGGAAGTGAATGTTACAGTATGAATCCGATTGGTACATGCAGAGAATATGGGTGGGAATTGAATTTGAAATTTTGTGAACAATACAGATGGTTGAAAGTATCCTTAATAGTCGAGGGGAATTAGAGTTTAGGGTAGTTTATGGCGACCAGTAATGGGGTATGGATGCAGTGAGAGTTGATACTGCCTATGCCAGACCAAAGAAGACACTTGTATGCTATATCATTTGTAAGTTACAAAATAAATTTGATTGGAAGGAGAAGGTATCATCTGACTTGCATTTTAGAAAGATACTTGGTTCACTTTGATGAAGGTATTAAAGAGGAGAATTTGTGTAGCCACGGAGACTGATGTAGACCTTTTTTTGGCAGTCTTGGTCAGAGATTTTGAGTACCTGAACTTCTTGTGGTAATATCAGTAAAAATGAAAAGAGGATAGATTTAAGAAATATTGGAAAGATAGAATCAGTAGTTTTTGGCTCTAATTTTATATGAGGTACTAAAGCAAACATAGAACTGTTTAAGGTTCTCAGTATCTTAATACTATTGAGAGATTTTTAATGAACCTTTATATATTTTGGTTATTTGGATATTTTTGTTTAGGGTTTTAAATTAAATGTTGATTAGATAAAGGAATGTTTATAAATAATTACAAATACCTTTGAAACCTCTAATTGTGTTTCTTCCTCAGATTATCTGGAATTTTATGCTTATCATTTCCCTAGATCTTTCACATATGTTTAGGAAAACAAACTACTAGTGACTTGCTTTTTTCACTTGAGAGAAATGTTCTTAACACATATTTGTGTTGTCGCATGTAGCTATAATTCATTTTTATGTATGAATAGTTTATTTAACTTGTTTTTAATGGAAATTGGAGATATATTCAGTTTTGGTGTTTTGTTTATGTGTGTGTGTATGTGTTTACTATGATTAGTAATGCTGCTATGAATATTCTTATTCATATCTCCTCGAGAATGTGTTCTGGGTAAAAACCTGGAATTTTTGAGTCATAGATTATACACATTTTTAACTTTACTATAAGTAAAGTTAAAAGTACGTATAGTAGTTTGTATAGTACAAGTATAGTAGTTTGGAAACTAGGTTTTCCTGTATCCACTGAAGCTTTCACAATTTAGGTTATGCTAAACTTTCATTAGTTAGGCAAATGTCCTTGGGGCTAAACTTGGTTTTATTTAGTATGGGAATTCCTAATTTTACTTAGATTTTGTCCTCTGAAGTTATCTGAGTTTCTTGTCAGTTTATTGGTATATACAGAAAGTGTTTTTTCTTTGCTATTTTCAGTTGCTTTCAGCAGATAGTGGTCACTATATTTGGAGAAATATAAGGCCTGAAGACACACACATACACACACACACACACACACACACACACGGAGAATAAATGGTTCTAGAATTGTAGGAGTTCTTAAAAATACTTAACAATATATAATCTTCATGTAGTTCCATACTATTTATAATCTACTTTCTTTTATGCTTAAAACATTTTTTTTCCCATTCATCCTCTCCTGGCTTTTGTGCTATTATTGTCATTTATTTTACTTGTACATATGTTAAGGACCCAGCAATACATTATTTTTTCCTTTTGAATAGTTAACTGACATTTCAAATTTTACTTTTTAAATCATCATACAGTAAAATTGACTTTTTATTTTCTGTACAGTTCTATGAATTTTAACAAGTGAAATTTGTTATAGCCACCACCTAAATCAGGATACAGAACATTTCTGTTCCCCCCTACACCCCCAAATTCTGAGTACTATTCCTTTAAAGTCATATTGTTTTCTTTCTTCAACTCCAGATAGCCATTGATCTTTTAATTTTCTTTTTTGAAAATGTCATATAAATGGAATTATATAGTATATAACCTGTTGAAACTGGCTTCTTTCAGACTTTGAGTTCATCTAACTTGTGTATATCAATATTTCGATCCTTTTTATTGCTGAGTAGCGTACCATTGTATGGATGTACCACAATTTGTTTATCTGTGATTCATTAGGGATATGGGTTGCTTCTAGTCATGGGTGATTATGAATAGAGTTGTTATCAACATTTATATACAAGTTTTATGTGAAGCTAAGTTTTCATTTCTCATGAGTAAACAGCCAGGAGTGTGTTTAAAAAAAATTTTTTTTTTCCAACAACGTCTCATCTCTCCTTTGTCACTGTCTATGTGTTAGCTTTCTTTTTTACCTTTTTTTTTTTTTTCCTATTCCCAAAATCTACCTAATCTTTTCTTTAACTTTTTAGTTATTTCAAGTACCCTTGGAAGAGGAAGGACAACGTGGAGGGCCTATTCTTGCACCAGAAGAGATTAAGACTATTTTTGGTAGTATCCCAGATATCTTTGATGTGCACACTAAGATAAAGGTAAATTTGTATACATTTGGTTCATAGTAATCACTTTTTGATTGTGTATATTTATTATGATTTTTCAAGGCACTCTGATTAGCTTAATAAGTTTTGTATCTAAAACTTCATATTTATTCCTCAAATGATTTGTTCTTTGCTTCTGTGCCTTAGTAACATTTTTGTTTGCTTTTGATTAATCCTGAAAATAAGGAATTAAGGTCTTAACTAAATGTTTTTTTATAGAGACATGTGTTTGCTAGAACTGGTTTTATACTGTTACTCTTGGGTTGTATTATGTTTTTGTTTTGCTTTGGTGTGTTTTAAAAACTGAAGCTGGAAGGAACTGAGAGATCATTTTATTCAGTTCTCTATTTACAACCAGATAAATGCTAATTAAAGTGCTATTTTCTTTTTAATGATTTTTTTAAAAATAAAGGGTCTATGATTTCCAAATATCATCTTTCATAGTAATTTAGTGGTCAGGTTTAGCTGAACTTTTAAAAATAATTTAGTTTAAGTGAGCTAAGTCAAACTGAAAATATCAGGAACCATATGACTTCACTCACAGGTAGAATATAAAACTGAAAGTATCAAACATACTCATGGACACAGTCAATAGTTTAGTGGTTACCTGAGGGGAAGAGGGTTAGGGGAGTAGGGAGGGGATATCAAATATATGGTGATTGAAACAGAACTGACTCTGGGTGGTGAGCACATGATGCAATGCATAGATGATGTACTATAAAATTGTACACCTGGAACCTATGTAATTTTCACCAACCAATGTCACCCCAATAAATTTAACAACAAAAAAAATAGTTTAGTTTTATTTCCTCTTATTTTTCTAATGTGGTACTTGAGCAAAATTGATCAGTTTTCTGCTCAGAACAATCTATATTAATGTTTAGTCCATATTCCAGTAAAAGGATTAATTTTAATTATGAAATGTTTCAAATACATTAAATTACTTTTGATATTCCTGTATATTCCAAACAAAAATATAAAATATCTATAAATTAAAGTGCAGTTTATCAAATGCTTTTGTTTTGTATTTTATCAAAATTTTTAATTATATTTCAATTATTTCTAGATCTTAGGGAGTTCTTAAGCAATCTTTTCCATTTTTATTATTTTAATTTTATGGAATCTCTATTTTCTTAAAAGAACTTAAAAAACTACAGCCTTTGGCTAGCTTATCCTTATTTCTAGATAGGGTTCTGAGTATTTGAAGAAGGAAGTAATCTTGGAATGTTTTTGTTTTATAAAAACACTGAGGGACATAATGGTAGAATGAGAAAGCCAAGTAGGTTTTTATCTAATTTGTGGATCAGTTTGAATTTGTGTCAGTTGTTTAGCCATTTTGGGAATGCAGTTTCCTTCTAATATAAAATGTTATACTTTTTATGTGTACAAGATTATAAATTTAGAAAACCGTGTTCGCTGATTTTTTGGAGCTTTGAAGATGATTATTACCCTTTAGTTTTCTCATGTGTGATATAATTGAAGCTTCTTCTGAAAAGTTGGATTACCAACATTTTAACTATTAGTTGTTTTTCAGCTGATTTCAGGTTTGTTACACGTGTAAAAATCATAAAGCTTGTGTTTTGTTCTACCATGATACCAAGATGTACTGTCAAATTGGTAAAAATCAGGAAAAAAGAAGGGAAAAAGTAGTTGGAAATACCCATAATCCTGTCATCCCAATGCTTCTAAAATTTTGTTGTATTTTCTTTTATTATTTTGTTTATACATAACAGGTTTTTCTTTTTGCTTTTATTATTTTTGAGTTTTAAAGATTTTTTAAATTTTGTTTGTGAGGTGAGAGAGAGAGAGAAGTGAGAAGGCCCAGAGCAGTCTCCATAGTTGTACATCATTAGTTGTGACATAATTTCATTCTGCACAGGTAAATGTAGGGTCCTGCCGGGCAGTAACTGAACTGGGGGTGAGAACCTTCACTGCCATCCTGGTGGTTACCAGTTGCTCCGCAATTCAGCATATAGGCTTGTACAGGCTGGTGCTGGGGTTCAATGTCCAGACCTTGCAATTGCAAGGCAAGTGCTTTACCTCTTAAACTATCCTGGCGTCCCATCTTTTTTTCTTTTAAATATAGCCAGCCATCTATCAAGTACTGATATTGTCTCCATTTTACAGATGTACTCCTGCTACACACAGAGAGATTAAATAATTCTTCCAATGTCATTCATCTAATGTGCTGGATCCAGGATTTTTTTTTTTTTTTTTTTTTTTTTT
>PVKE010008857.1:0-46472 GCA_004027555.1 Craseonycteris thonglongyai | reverse complement strand
TTTCAAATATACACAAGTTCAACATACTAGTTTTCTTTTTTTTTTAATATTTATTTATTTATTTTTATTGTTTTTTGACAGAGAGAGACAGAGAGATACAGAGACAGAGAGAGAACTGAACTGGGGGAGCTCCCAGTTCAGCATATGGTTCCGCAGGGGCTGGGGCCCGGATTCGATCCCTGGTCCCCGGTGCTACAAAGTGAGCACTTAACCCACTAAACCATCCCGGCTTCCCCCATACTACGTAGTTTTCTTGACACTATTATTTATTGGTAGGAAATAAACTTTCATGCTATTTTAAGTGATCACTAAGGTCATTAAATTTACTACAAAATTCAGGAAATCTTTTATAGGGCTAATCATGAATTCATTTCATTTATTATTAAGGTTAGACACTTCTACAAATGCTTTAATGGTTTAAAATGTTTAAATTCTCAGTATGTGTCTTGGAAAGAAAATTACTGAACTGTGACTTGGCAGTGGAGTGATAAGCTGAACTTCAGAAGAGTTTGTTTTACGGAAATAACTTTGTACCTTGCAGTTATAGAGGATTCCAGCTTTGAGAGGTTTCTTGTGGTCCTTTTTAAGAAATCTTGGTTTAAAATTTTTGCATGGCCTGATCTGTTCTGGACATTCAGTAAAGTTCAGTGAATGAACTGATCTTTGAAGGCAAATTGATATAATAGAAAGGACCTGGGCTTTTCATTGGTCTTGGGTTCCAGTCCCAACTCTGCCTGTTTTATTACCGTAGCTCAGTGACCTTGGGCAAGTTACATTGTGACTTTGGTTTCATAATTTGTAGAGTAGTGTTGAAGATACCTAGCTCACTGGACTATCATGAGGATGTAAGACTATATTTATATGAAAGTTGCTAGTGTCGTGTGAGGCTTAAAGGAGACCATGGATTGAGCCAAAGCAGTTTTCAGCTACTGTACTGTATAGAGATGCCTAGATACAGCTGTATACTTTTTCAAGAACCAGTAAGAAGGGATTAATTGGGGCTTTTTGTTTTCCCTCTACAGGGCTATGCTTAAGAGTAAAACTTCAGCGGTGTTTACCATTTAAACATAAGGTAAGGAAGATGTTTTTGTTGTTTTATAACAGCTTTATTGAGATTTAATCCACATATACAATGAAAAATGTACAATTTAATGGTTTTTAGTATATTCACCAAATTTTGCAAAATTGTTATTAGTTTTGGAACATTTCATCATCCCAGTAAGAAACCCTGTATGGATAATAGTCATTCCCCATTTCTGGAAAATCCTCCCCATCTCTACTAATCTTTTGTCTATAGATTTGCCTATTCTGGACATTTCCTCCCTCCCTCCCTCCCTCCCTCCCTCCCTTCCTTCCTTCCTTCCTTCTCTTTCTCTCTGTCTCCCTCTTCCTTTTCCTCTTCCTCTCCTCCTTACCCCTTCCTCCTCTCCCCTGCTCCTCCTCCTCTCTCCCCCCTCCTCCTCTCTCCTCTTTCCTCTCGTCTCCCCTCCTGCTCTCCCTTTATTCATTTATTTATTTAAATTTTTTATTAGTTTCAGGTTTATAAAACAATATAATGATTAGACATTTACACACCTCAAAAGTGATAACTCCAACAAGTCTACTACCCATCTGATACCATACATAGCTATTACAATAGCATTGACTATTTCCTAACTATATATGCTTAATTATAGTTGACATTTAATATTATTTTATATTAGTGTCAGGTATATAGCACAGTGGTTAGGCATTTATATAATTTATGAAGTGATTCCTCCGATAAGTCTAGTACCCATCTAACACCATACATAGTTTTTGTATTATTGACTATATTTCCCAAACTATATTTCACATCTCTATGACTGTTTTGTGACTACCAATTTGTACTTCCTAATGGACATTTTATTTAAATGGAATCATACAATTTGTGTTCTTTTAAGACTGACTTCTTCTCTTAAAATAACATTTTCAGAATTTATCCATTGTAACATCTATCAGTATTTAATACCTTATACTATTTCATTGTGTGGATATATCACTTTATTACCTATTTATAAATTGATAGACGTTGTTTCCACTTTTTATCTGTTATGAAGAATGCTGCTATGAACATTTGTGTACAAATTTTTGTGTAGGCTTATGTTTTTATTTCTCTTCCACCTAGGAGTAAAATTGCTGGATCATATGATAACTGTATATTTAGCCTTTTGAGGAACACCCAGACTATTTTCCACAGCTATTCTACCATTTTATATTCTCACCAGTAGTGTATGAGAGTTCTGATTTCTCCACATCTTCACCAACACTGATTATTATCTGTCTTTTTTATTATAGCCATGTAGAGGGTTTGAAGTGATATCTCATTGTGGCTTTGATTTGCATTTCCCATTGAGCATTTTTCATGTGCAAATCTTAAACTCAAGTAAAACCCACTTAAAAAGGACCATATGAAACGTCTCAAATTTAGAATCTTTTATGCCTACAAGGTACCAAACCAATTGTTTCATTACCCTGAATTATAGTTTGTATAGGAATAACAGGGTAAATACTTGTTTATGTACCATTTTTTAGAATAATGGGTCTTGCATGATTTTAAACCAAAGTAAATGAATGTGGAGTTTATACCTGTTAACTTTGTTGTCTAGAATAAGAGTCAGTGTTATGCCATTAGGGGAATATATATGGTGTTTTGTCTTTTACCAAAGCCTGAACTAGATGATCTTGAAGGCAGGGCTAGGCAAGATGTTGATTGTGGTCCATCTGTGGACCGCCAAGCAATTTGGGGGTGGCCAACTGAATAATAAAATAAATAGTTAATAGAGTGTGACACTTGGAAAAGTAGCCTTTGCCTTGAAAGAGTCTGCTCAGGCCAGCTCTAAGGTGTCTTTTAGCTATAACAGGCTATGATATTTTTACTCATGAAAAACATTATCTCAATAGTGAATAAGTATATATAAATTAGTTCATATGCCCCAATGTTCTCTGGAGAGTAAACATATATTTATCATATAGCATGATTTATTTACCCTGACAGGGTTTGCAGTAACTTTGTGAGTTTGTCATGAAAGCTCTAGTTCTTAGAGATTAGCTAATCTAAGTGAGTGAATGCAGCAGGGCCAGGAGGGATAGCTAACCAATATTGTACTTGAGAATAAAATTATCAAGATAAAAGTGGATGAGAAAAGGATAATGAAAACTATATTGTGATCCCATTTCTGTAAAATAAGCAATAAAGAGGAGCATCCAATTTGGGGTATATGTGTATATGAAATCTGTGTTATTATGGGAATATAGAGAGAAAACTGGGAGAAACTACACTAGATTATTTATGTAGCTTTCTTGGAGAATGGGGCAGGGAGGAAGTATTGATACCTAGTTGGGCGAAAGAGAGTATAGGCGAGAAATATCCATGAGTAAAGCATGATGAGATCTCATTTGTATAAAATTACATTAGTTTGTATTCATAAAAAAATAATGGAATACTCCCTGTAGGACTTGCCCAGAGGACCAAAATTAAAAATCCACTTATTTCAGCACTTGTTTTAGAGAAGAATTTAAGGAAGTTGTTCCTGAGTCTTTGATGGTAGAAACAAGACCTTTGGGCTTTTATCCCTAGACTCGAGTTCATTGTACATTTCAATTCGGCATCTTAGAGAGCTCTAAATGTTTTGCTTTTAATATTTTTTCTTTCTAGTTGGAAATCTACATTTCTGAAGGAACCCACTCAACAGAGGAAGACAGTAAGTGAATCTTGAACTAATATTAAGAAACAACTTTAGATAGTACTTTAATTTGGAGACCAGGTTATTTTGTCATCCAAGTAGCTGACAAATAACCCCAGTAGGATCATTTGCAAAGAAATGCAAAATCAGTTATTAGCTCTTTTTAGAGGTGGGGAAACCTAGATATTTCAAGGAAATAATTTTTTAGGTAGGACTCTGGGTGAATTGGAGTTAGACTTTGTGGATATTGATGTTGTAGTTCAGTGTCTACATCTCTAAAGAGCATCCATCTCTTAAGAATCTTGATTTATAAGCTCTAGAGAGGACTTGATTTTTTTCCCTTGGTGGTAGGATAGAGAGCTGTGTACTTGAAATTGAAATTGAAAGTCTAGTAGGAAAAGCTTTAGGGAATCTTGGTGGGTGTTGTCTTTCTGAGTTAATGTATAAAATGGGATTAGGGAACCTTTTTATATAGAGGATCTCTGGCCTACAGAGAGAAGGCCACTCTAGCCACTTAAAACTAGCAGAGGTGGGGTTTGGGAGCCATTTTTCACTTTCTATTTTATGTACCGGTATGTATATATATATTTGTTTTTTATTAGTAATGTCAGGTATTTATGGCAAACTAATAGCTCATGTGTTGCTGTTAAGAATGTAAATTGGTAAAAAAATATTAGGAACTAATTCAAAAATATGAATCAAACTATAAAGACACCTATACCCTCTGCTCTAATAATCCTGCTTTTAAAATATTCCCCAAAAAGAAGGCTATATGTTTAAAGATGCTTATTGTAGCATAGTTTTCATAATTAATTTAGAGTACTTAAAATTTTGCTGTGTTAAATAACTGTAGTTTAAAAAAGTAGGCTCAAGGGGAAAAGAGCAATTTTCAAATTTGTATTTACTCTGAATGTAACTATATGGAAATAATGTATATGAAGAAAGAAGTGAAAATAGTTGTGGTAGAGTAGTAGGATTATAGGGGCCATTTTTCTCTCTAAGTTTCCCAGAACTTACGAATAATTAGCCAAAACTAGCTTTAAGTTCTCAAGGAGTGGGGATGCCAGGATGGCTCAGTGGGTTAAGTGCTGACTTTGCGGCCCCGGGGAACAAAGATTGAATCCCGGCCCCGGCCCCTGTGGACCCATATGCTGAACTGGGGGCTGCCCCCAGTTCAGTTCTCACCAGGGTGAAGACCCTGGCCCAGTTCCTGCGCTGTGCAGCCCCTCGCCCATCTGTGGAATCAAACTGTGGAAAAACCAGTGATGTGCAACTATGGAGACTGTTCTGGGCCCTCCCCCTTCTCTCTGTCTCTGTCTCTGTCTCTCTCTCTCTCTGTCAAAAACAATAAAAAATAATTCTTAAAAAAAAAAAGTTCTCAAGGAGTTAAAATTTTTTTGATAGGCTAATAAAAATAGTGTCTGTCTTCATATTTTTCTGCTAACTTTTGTCCATGTGTTTTGCAGTCAACAAGCAGATAAATGACAAAGAACGAGTGGCAGCTGCAATGGAGAACCCCAACTTACGGGAAATTGTGGAACAGTGTGTCCTTGAACCTGACTAATAGCTATTTTAGGAGCCACTGAACTGTAAATATTTGATATATTTGTTTAATCTCTTGGTAAAATGTAAAAGATTCATGTTTAATACATAGGTGATTATACCTCAAAGCATTTTTTAAAGGATAATTTCCAAGCAAGATATAATTACAGGGTAATACCTGGTTTGTTCAGTGTATAACATTCTCAGGATTTATAACACTTAAATGGTCAGACAGAAAAATATTTTCTAGTTGTTATGTGTAAGATCAGTTGCTATTTTTCTGATGCCAATTCTGATACAACTACTTTTCATGTCAAATATTTACCATGCCCAAATGTATTCAATTTAAATCATTACTCTGTAAAATAAATAAAACAGGGATGATTCTTGTAATAACACACCTTAGAATGTTTTTATTGAATTGTAAATTTCAGTGTAAATGTCGACCCTAAACGATATTTCTAAAGCTTATTTTCTGATTATTATGTAGAATCAGAGATCTGAGAACCAAGAAGAACCCTTAAGATTAGGCCTAAGCCCTGCCTTCATTTGAAGAGAGTCCTGGACCCATTTTATAGATAAGGAACAAATGTGGAGAGGGCTAGATGACATATATAATTTTGGAGATCAAGAAGACCCCAAAGAAATTTTGATTAAAACAATCTAAATTTATGGTTTTTTTACTTGTACTTTGTTTAGTTTGTTTGATCATTTGAAGTGTAGCAAGTGTGGTAGGCAGCTTTCAAGATGACCCCTGATAATCCTCAGTTCTGTGTATTCAAACCTTAATATAGTTCCATATTGAATTAGAGCTGGTCAGTGTGACTAATAAAGAATCAGAGGTGACAGTGTATGACTTCTGAGGCTAGATCATAAAAGGTGTTGCTGCTTTCACCTTGATCTATTGGATTGCTCCTTCTGCGGAAATCCAGCTACCATGTCATGAGAACACTCGAGCAGTCTTGTGGAGAATTCCACATGGAGAAGAATTGAGGCCTTCGACCAACAACCAGCACCAACTTGCAAACTGTGTGAGTGAACTATTTTGAAAGCAATCCTACAGCCCTAATCAGGCTGATATCTTGACTGGAACTTCACAAGACCCTGAGCCAGAACTGCCTAGCTAAGCCACTCCTGAACTTCTGACCCAGAGAAGCTGTGACCAGTAACAAATGTTTACTGTTTATACCATGAAGTTTTAGCATAATTTGTTATATAGCAATAAATAACTAATGTACAAGTTTGTAGCATGAAACTCTTCTGCCTCAAATTTAATTGAGGGTACTATGAGGAAAACTTATTTTATGGCTCTTGAATTCCTTTACCTACTTCAGGAATATAAGTTTTGAGAGAACAGAGGATTTGGTAAGAAGATTGCTGAAGAGACTGTATAAAGCTGTTGCTATACTAAGTTTCAATCCCCATTTTGGCAAAAGGGTAGGGATGTGATGCTTTTACACTATCTGCTAAGAGGAATTTCAAGGTGACAACTCAGGAGAGTTTGGAAATGTGTTCTCTGCAGTTGGAAGACCCAACAACCTGGTGCCTGACTCAGACCTGAGAAAGAAAGTAGAAGTAAGCTGAAGGCTGGTGTCTGACTCCTGCCTAGGAAATCTAGAGGTCAAAGCTAACTACTTTGGTGACAGTTTTTATGGCAAGGAATGCATGAATTTTTCTCATGGTCTATGCTATGGGGTCATATTTGACATTGTCCAACAGACCATCAGCAGAGCCAAAGGGACCTCCACAGAAAAAGCCTGGACATGTACTGCCTGGTGCCCAAAGACAGAAGATAGTAAGCGAGCAGACAGGATGGAGATACATCTGCCAGAGTCAAGGGGTACAAGAGAAACCTCTGGTTAGCTCATGGAAGTGTCAATTCAAGAGAACGCCAGCTATTGACACAAAGCAGGCCCTGTGAGCAGATTCAACCAGGTAGGTAAGAACTGTTCTGTCTCCAGCTTCTGAGGCAGTGGTAGAATAGCTGGCATGTGGGGGAGTTGAGGCGGAAAGGAGAGAGCAAAGGACTCCATCCCATTGCTCTGTTAGAGGTTTCAGGCCTAAAGCAAGCTCAAATTAGCAAAAGAGTTAATGCCACATTGTAGTTTTGACTAATATTAATAGGTGTGACTAGTTACTTTAATATGATGAGATTATATGATTAAAAGTGACAGGGAGACTATCTGACAGAAATCATGTGTCTGCCTAAATCTTTACCCGTGGACAGAGGATGATCATATCTTCTCAATATTTCAAATGGTAGTGGGGGACAAAAATAAAACGAATTCTTACACCACATACTAGTTATAGAAGTCCTGTTAAGTCTTCTTGGCTTCTGCTAAGGAAGGCTCTGCACTGTGTGGATGTCTCAGCACAGCTTTATCCCCATGCTCCCCTTCTCTCTTGAGATTGTTAAAAATGCTGCTGCCAGAGAAACTACAGACATTGTGCATCGCAGCACTAGCTTTGTGGAAATGTCACTATCGATTCCTGATCTTTTGCTTTAAAAGTTGTCATTGGCTCCTCTCTTTCTTTCAGATCTTTAAAAATCTGTCACCTACTATACATAAATAGATCCAGAAGTAATGAGCTGTTGCTGATTTTGTTATCATTCTAATCACTTCTTTCTAAAAAACCCACCCGAAATAGTTCTTAGCACCAACACTAAGTTCCATGCTTCACAGCATTCTATGATTCAGGGCCTGGGCAAGAGCTGGTGTACCTGGTGTGTGCACAGTTTCATATTCTCCCACCTAGTGCACACATGTGCAAACACATGCTTTTTGACCAGCTGCCTTCTAAGATATAAAGAAAGGCATTATCTGAGGCGGTTCTGGGGTTCATAGCCCAAGGTCAAATTCACACTAATCCCCAAGTTTTGAACATTTCTCATCACTGGAACCCTGATGGTCTGGGATATCCAGGAGGCCATATATAGGACTTGAAGAGCAAGGCTGTCTTCACATCCCCTTCTCATGAGACTCATACATGAAACTCTTCATTGCCAGTTTCAGGTGGCCTGAGTCTATTGAAGTCAGAAATCCCTAGTGTATGCTTTCTCCAACTCATGTACCTACTCACTGGTATTGTTATCAACAGATACCTTAGTGAGCACTTTTCAAGTACCCGGCACTATCTTAGATGCTGAGGAGACAAAGATGGATCAGCCTCCTGAAGTTCATACTTACCAACAACCTCTGCTTTCAGCCCCTCTCTGCTGCAGGCAGTAAGTGATGCAGGCTCAGTCTCATCTAATGCCTGAGTGTGTCCTGGCCACGTACACATGGAGGCTAGACAGCCAGGACCAAAGACAAAACCATACCTTAGGGACTGTCTGGTGAGGAAACCACTGATGTGCAACCAGAAACAGGTCACTGCTATAGGTAACCCCCTCCTGCTGGAGCTGCTGCGCTTGGAAGTTAGATGTAACTGCTGTACTCTCCACTACTGTCAGAATGCTGTACCCCCTGTTTTGTGTGACTCACACCAGCTTTAAAGTCTTAGATGGAGTCTCTAGTGGACTGATCCCAAGTCACATCTCCATGTCCTGGCTGCCAGGGAGGAGGGACAATCTGGCCTTCTGTATGAGGAGGCCGTCTGTCTCCCAGCAAGACTCAGGTGGTGGGAATTCTTCATATACAGTAAGAGGGTTCTTTTTTCTTCAATTTTTAATATATTTTTATTTATTTATTTATTTATTTTTGACAGAGAGAGAGAGAGAGAGAGAGAGAGAGACACAGAGAACTGAACTAGGGGAGCTCCCAGCCCAGCACATGGCTCCGCACGGGCCGGGGCCTGGACTTGATCCCCGGTCCCCGGCGCTGCAAAGTGAGCGCCCAACCCACTGAGCCATCCCGGCTTCCCCCAGTAAGAGGGTTCTGATGACTAATGTTTACCATGTTAATAATATATTTAAATGAATTTGTACTTTATGAATTATAATAGCATCTACATACAAGTGAAAATTGAGATATACAAGATGTATTGTCTAGTCTCATCTAGTCAGTAAACATTTTCAGAAAAGGGCCCTATAGTAAATGTTTTAGGCTCTGCATCTCTCCTGCAACTATTTCAACTCTGCTTTTAAAAGGCAGCTATGACAGTATATAAATGAACGAGAGTGACTATGTTCCAACAAAACTTTATTTACGGACACAAATTTGAATTTCATATCATTTTCACAGGTCATGAAATATTCTTTTGAATTTTTTTAGCCATTTCAAACATAGACATTTTATTCTTAGTTTGCGGGTTGTACAAAAGCAAGTACTGTGCTAGATTTGGCCTGTAGGCCAGTTGCCAACCCCTCTTCTATAGGAATGATTTTTAGCCATTTTGAAAGGTCTCGTACCTCTTTGAGACTCTGGCAAAAGATATGTAATGGACCCTTCCCATAGAGGAAAAAGGCACTTACATAAAACTTCGCATGTGACTCCAGAACTTTCATGGATTTGCTAAGGAGTCAGTGGACCCGAGGTTAATAACTGGTGTACAAATAGTGTTAGCTAAGCACTTGGGCTGCCCATTCCTGCAACAACTCCTCAGAGCCTGGGGGTTCACAGCCTTGATTGGGAGCCACTACTTTCTTAGACTATAACAAATAATCGAGAAGGTTTCACAGTTCCTCTGTGAAGCAGCTGCTTTTTTACTCAAACTACAGATACAATCCCCTGTAATTTGGGGAGGACTGTTTATTAGGAAGGAAAAGAATTGCTATAAAAATTGCTTTGCATTTATAGCCCAGATGATGTTCCCCATGTGTTAATTCAATGGCAAAGAACAAGCCATTGAACCTGGTTGAAACTCGTCACTGATGCACCATTACTGTAAATACTATTTTTAAGCTACTGGTGGCTATTTAGTATTTGTCATGTTATTACTTATATCTTTGTGTACATAGTATGAAATATTTTACAAATAGAAATGTTTTAAAAATTCCACTGGATCTAGCCTGGGCCAGTGTTTGTCCCTGACTCAGGTTAGACTGCCTATAAGGCAGAGGTGAACTCAGTCCCTATGTGAACTTATTTGGGGCAGATGTGCTGGGGAAAAGGGAGGGTAGCAGTCATTGTATGGGCTGTGAGGTTCTCTCCGAGTGTTATTATTACACATATCTTTGACCCTCACAAAGGAGGTGGTTCAGAGCACAGACCCTGGTGCCAATCTGCCACTTTTTCTAATACTGGATTAGCCACATAGTAGCTATGTGGCCTTGGCCAAGTTACCTAATGTCTCTCTCTTTACCTTAGATTCTTCATTTGTAAAATGAGGATGAAAAAGTGCCTATTTCTTAGGACTGTTATGAGGATTAAGAGGGAATGCTAGTAAATGCTGAGTACAGTACCTGAATCACAGCAAATTCTTTATTACTGTTTGTTACATAAAAATAGAGGAGAGGGCCCCTTGGCTCTAAATTACTTACCGTATTTTCTGGCGTATAAGACGACCGGGCGTATAAGACGACCCCCTAATTTTACAGTTAAAACATAGGTTTAAGCCTATATTCGCTGTATAAGACTACAGCCTTGGAAGTGGGGGGTCGTCTTATACAGCGAATATAGGCCTAAACCTATGTTTTAACTGTAAAATTAGGGGGTCGTCTTATACGCCGGAAAATACGGGTAATGGAGGCGACGGTTTTTCTTTCGTGTGGGTGTAATTATTTGGGGAGCACTAGATGGCAGCAAAGTATAATTCCTTAGTGCTGGCTTCTTGGTTTCCAGTCTATCTTTCACAATCAAGACAGCATTGACTGCTGTCCCAAGCACGCAAGCACTTCCCAAATTATGCGAGTGTGTATGCTGCGATCATAGTCTTTCCTGTAAGCCAGGACAACTTACCCAGTGCAGGAGAGTGAACCACAAATACCACTGGTAGCCTGTGCCAGAGGGCAGCCTGTACCAGGTCCTTCGAATAGCTATGACACCAAGGAAAGACATACAGAGGTGATATTAAATGCTGAACACTCTTTGCTCCATATTCATCATTCATCACACTTATCATGCATAAATAAATGTCACACAAAACAATAAATGTGGAAAAATAGAATAGGATAAAGTCACAAATGAAATAGAGTCACGAAACCGAGAGTTCAAACTTCACAGGTTTGGACAACACTTCAGGGGTTGGGGAGGCAGCTCTGCAAGCTGGTGGGTGTCTTACAAGGTGCAGCGGCCAATCAATCACATGACCCTCATAAAGGGACTAGGGGCTGCATGGGAGCACCCAAGTACTCCTAGACTTTTAAAGCTTGAAAAGGTACAAGGTGGCCTCAGCTGGTTACTCTTTGTGCGTGCATGTGCTAGAGTTTGTTTACATTGTTTTACTGAGCATGAGCTAAGGTTTGTTGTTCTTTACATTTCTTTATTGCTCATGTGCTAGCTAGAGTTTGTTTACATTTAGCATCAATCATGCTCTCTACAACTGCTTAGTGTCAGCTGCCCTGGGTGTTCCCAGCACCTGCCCAGTGCAGTCTGCACCTTTGTTCCGACTTGGGTCATACAAAAAACTTTCTTTGATGTGGAATTACTTTGCCAAAGGTTATAAGTAATTTTGAGGCTTTTGATATGTATTGCTGAATTGCCCTTTGAAGAAACTGTGCCAGTTGATATACCACCAAGAATGCTGGTATATGTCCCTAGTCTATTCTACTGTTGAATATTATTTTTAAAAAATCTTTGGCCAAGTAGAGGAATAAAAATGCTACCGTTTTTTGTTTTTAATGTGTGTTTTAATGTGTGTTTGTTAAGATTAAATATTGAAAAATGTTTCTATTAAGGTTTAAAAAAAATCTTATATCCTTTGCTCATTTTTATGTTGAGATATTCACTGTTTAGAAAGCTATTTATAAATATGGATATTAGTATTTTTTGTCATATATATGGGTGTCTGGAAAAAATCCAACCATAAATGCCTCTATTTTTCATATTACCGTACACGACTTGATATTTTTCCGACAGCACTCGATAGATAGATAGATAGATAGATAGATAGATAGATAGATAGATAGATAGAGACATACACACACTGTAAGTATGTTTCCCAGTTTTGGGGTTGCATAGGCCTGTTAACAATTATTTGTTCAGTTTTTGAATAAGTAATACCTTTAACTGGTTCGAACACCAAAAAGCATTGAAAGATATGCAGTGAAAAGATTCATTCCCAACCGTATCCACTCAGTTCTCACCCTTCCCCAGTCAGTTTTATGGTTAATTGTTTCTTACTTATTGCTCCAGAGAATTTTTATGCCTGTAAAATCTAATACAAATACACATACCCTTTTCCCACAAACTTTAGCATATATTGTGCCAGACCTGGCTTTTTTATGCCTTGCTTTATTTATTTTTTTACTTAACAATGTACTCTTCACATATTCCCATATCAATCTACAAAGAGTTTCCTCATTGTTTTTAACAGTGTTAGAGTGTTCTGTTGTATGTATCATATTTTATTTAATATAAGCTTCCTATAGATGGGCATTTAGGTTTTTGCCATTATTTTGCTTTTGCAAACAATGCTATAATGAGCAACCTTATATATAGCTCATATTAGACATGTACAAGTGTTTTTCTCAGATAAAATCCTGAAAATGGGATTGTTGGGTAAAGGATCTGTGCATTTATAATTAAATAGGAACTGATGAATTGCCCTTTACACAGATTGTGACACTTTACACTCTTACCATTGATGTATGAAAGCACCCATTTCACTGAAGCCAGATAGGACATTCTCAAAAAGTTTTAGATTTTTGTTAAACTGATAGATAAAAAATTATACCTTAGTGGAGTTTTGGTTACCATTTTGAGCAAGGTTGGACATCTTTTTTAAATGTTGGAAACATTTGTATTTCCTTTTCTGTGAACTATCTGTTTATATCACTTGTTTATTTTTCTTGTTAGACTTTTTCTTAATGATTTACAGGAGGTCTTTACATATTAGTCAGGGAGTAGCTCTTTGTGATGTGTGTTGCAACTATTTTGTCCCAGTTTGTCACTTGTTTTTGACTTGTTTTTACTGTCATGATGATTTTTTTTTATGTGATTTAATTGATCAATCCTTAATTTTATGTATTCTGGATTTTTTTGGGTCATAATTAGAAAGGTCTTTTTCCCAAGATTATAAAACATATTTCCTATGTTTCCTTTTAACTTTTATGACTTAACATTTTAACACTTCAATATTTGCTCCATTTGGAATTTATACTTTTACACAGTGAGAATGGAGCCAATTCAGTTTTTATCCAGATGGTTAATTATTGTTTTGATACCACATGTTGAATAGTCTACCCTATCCATGACCATTATTTTCAAATCCTACTTTATGAACCACATGGTCACAGCATTATTTTTTATAATGAAAAATGTATAATTTAATGCCCAACAATTGGTAAAGTGTTAAATAATTTATACTATATTCATTGTATGGAATATTAATGTTTTTGCTTACTAATTACATGGGGAAATGCTCAAGATAAACTTTAAGAGAGAAAAGCAAAATACAAAAGAATATATGCCAAGTGAACTCAATTAAAAACAAAAATGCGTTTACATATTACATGGATGGGAGGAAATTATAAAAATGTAAGAATAATTGTCTTAAAATTTTATTTGCAATGAATATGTTTCCTTTTAATAACTTGATAACCTCTAATAACTTATTAAAAACACAAAAAAATACTTAGAATATATGCGTCTTTTGTATAACAATTTTTAAAATATAGTTTTAGGGATGTTGGGATAGCCCAGCAGGTTGAGTGCTTGCCTTGCAAATTCGAGGTCTGGAATTTGAATCCCTGCCCCCTGCCCATGCAAACCCATATGCTGAACTGCAGTGCAACTGATAACCACCAGATGGCGGCGAAGGTTCTCTCCTATGAGGGAGGCCTCCAGTTGGGTTCAAATCCTGAGCGGGCTCCATATCCACCATTGTCACAATTAATGATGTACAACTATGGAGACTGCTCTAGGCCCTTCCTCTCCCCCTCCCTCCTTCCTTCTCTCTTTCTCATCTCTCTCTCACACCTTCTCTCAAGAAAATATAACTTAAAAAATATGTATACTGTATGTATTTTTAAGATAGGAGATAAGTAAAATGTGTATTCCCTTTTAGGGAAGCTTTGGGGAAGTTTTACTTTATCTAAACACCTGGGGCCTAGTACTGTCACACAATGCTCATATTCTTTGTTACCTTGAATATGTTTCATTTCCTGTCTTTTTAAATTTCTCCTATATCTCCCACAACTCATGGTATACTGTTTTCTCGTTGAATTATTTCAGGTTCACCTTGGTCATAATGAGAAGATTCAGCTTTCTGCAGGGCTTCAGTTTTTGGCATTTCATGTGAGGACTGTCCATTGGACAAAGGGTCAGGAGACCTGACCTTTAATCCTGGCTCTGCCCCCAGACAAGTGTGCACTAAAAGTCATTTCCCCTCTTTGGGCCTCCTCCTTTCTTCTATAAAAATGAAGGTGTTAGATAATCTGTAAGCTTCCATCCCATTTTAAATTTCTACCTACTAGAAACCACAGTGTATTCTGGTTTTCCAGAGCTTCCAAGGATTCATTATTATCATTAACAACCACAGGAGTGATTCATATTGCTCTTAGTTCACAGTTGCTAATCCATTCATTTATGTAGATTAAAAATGATTATGGGGAAAGCTTGGATGGCTCAGCGGTTAAATGCTCACTTTGAAGCCCCAGGGACTGAGGATTGAATCCCAGTCCCGGCCCATGCGGACCCATATGCTGAGCTGGGGTGTGCCCCCAGTTCAGTTCTTGCCAGGGCTATGTGAGAGGTTCCTGGCCTAGTTCCTGCCCTGTGTAGCTCTGTGCCCACCTGTGGAGTGAAACTATATGGAAAACTAATGTCAACTATGGAGACTGCTCTGGGCCCTCCCCCTTTTCTCTGTCTCTGTCTCTGTTTCTCTCTGTCAAAAATCAACAAAATCTTAAAAAAAAAAATTATGATCCATTACCAAAGCTTACTATAGGTAGTTGTTCTTTTTTTCTTTTATGATTTATTTTGTTTTTGACAGAGACAAAGATAGACAGAGGCAAGGGGGAGGGCCCAGAGGAGTCTCTATAGTTGTATGTCATCAGTTGACATGGTTTTGTTCCACACAGGTGGCCGGGGGCCACACAGGGCCGAAACCAGGCTGGGGGCCTCTGGCATGGGAGGCATGCCTCCTCGAACCAGGGGCTGAACCTGGGGGCAAGAATTGAACTGGGGGTCTCCTGCATGGAAAGCACACCCCAGATCAGCATGTGTTGGTGCCAGGATTCGACCCTTGGTCCCCAGGGCTGCAAGGTGAGCGCTTAACCCCCTGAGCCATCCTGGCTCCCCACCCCCTCACCCCTTTAATTTTTTATTTTAAACTAATCATTTTATTTTTATTTATTTATTTATTTTTGACAGAGAGAACCGAACTGGCGGAACTCCCCAGTTCAGCACATGGGTCCGCACGGGCCAGGGCCGGGGCCGGGATTCGACCCTCGTTCCGTGGTGCTGCAAAGTGAGCATTTAACCCACTGAGCCATCCCGGTTTTCCCGACCCCCTTTGTTTTTTAAAGGAATATTACTCTCAGATTTTTGTTCTGGTTAAACTACAAGGGTGGGCTGATAAATTTTGCCTCCACTGTAATATTTTTGTTATATTAGTCATATCTAGATATAACTGGTTCTGTGTAGTCACATGTTATCTCTCCTTTATTATTCTTTTTTTTTTTAAGATTTATTTTATTGTTTTTGACAGAAAAGGGGCAGGGCCCAGAGCAGTCTCTATAGTTGTACGTCATCAGTTTTTGACATAGTTTCATTCTACACAGGTGGGTGGGGAAACACAGAGGGCGGAACCAGGCCTGGGGCCTCCCACATGGGAAGCTCACCCCAGTGGGAGCCAAACTGGAGCCACACCCCAGTTTAGCATATGGGTCCACACGGGCCAGGATTCAATCCTCGGACCTTGGGGCTGCAAGACTAGCACTTAACCTGCTGAGCCATCCCAGCATCCCCCCTCCATTATTCTTGACCGTGCACACACAGATGCCTCCTTTTTTCACTTAGTGTGTATTGAAATGGAAGTGTTCAGACCAAAAAACAGTCAACATGACTTTCCTATCCAAGGCCTGAGTTCTGAAGATTTTTGGCTTAGGTGATACCTTATGGCAGTACTCCATGGACTGCCTTTTGTTCTCACGGTCATAATGATGGACCCAAGTTTCATCACCTGTAATGATCTTCTTTAAGAAGTCCTCTCCTTTTTCAAAACGTTCCAGGAGTTCACAAGAAATGCGAACTCTTTCAGCTTTTATTTCGTCAGACAGCATGTGCTGTACCCTCCTGGCACAAACTATGAAATCCAAGAACACTACTATAGTATCCCACTCTCTCCTTACAAATTCCTAATTTACCAACAGTTTCTTTTTGTTTGAGGCTATGAGTTCCACGCGTTAGTTCTTCAATGTGATGTGGATGAAACTGATCACTTGCTGTCATTGTCCTTCCTCTTAATGGTTTGTCACTCAAATCTGCTTGCCTCACTTCTCCATCTTTGAACCACCTTCCTTACCCCTTACCCAGCATCTTACTGTACTCACATCAACACACTGATCACCATAAAGGGCTTGCATTCCTCTGTGAATTTCAATTGGAACTTTTTCTGCTGTTACGAATTTAGTAACAGCATGCTGTTTGAACTGAATGTCTAAGCACTTCCATTTCGATGTACACTGGGTAAGAAATGTAAGCATCTGTGTGTGCAAGATCAAGAATGATGGAGGGGGGAAGCCGGGATGGCTCAGTGGGTTAAGCGCTCACTTTGCAGCCCCGAGGATCGAATCCTGCCCCGGCCCTGGCGGACCCATGTGCTGAACTGGGGAGTTCCCCCAATTCAGTTCTCTCTCTGTCTCTGTATCTCTCTCTCTCTCTCTCTCTCTCTCTGTCAAAAACAATAAAAAAAGTACTATGAAAAAAACCCGAAAAAACCCAAAAAAAAACTTAAAAAAAAAAAAATGGAGAGGATAAATTTAACAATAAATAAATAAATAAATAAAGAATGATGGAGGGGAGAAATCATGTCACTACACAGAACTGGTTATATCCAGATATGTCTAATGTAAAAAAAAGTTACCGTGGAGGCAAAATTTATCAGCCCACCCCCGTAGTTAGGCTTAATTGGGTCACCTCAGCTGACTTCCCTTGTTGCTGGATTCCTGAGGCTGTCATATCAGTATTCTTGGCTACATTAAGGTAGGGGTCTGTTCAGATGAGTCAGAATATAGTATTCACTGCTTGTCCGTGGGGAATACATTCCAATACCTCCCCCACCCCCCCAGTGGATGCTTGAAACTGCAGATGTTACCAAATCCTATATAACTATGTTTTTTTCCTATACATACAGACCTATGATAAATTTTAATTTATAAATTAAACACAGTAAGAGATTAACAATAACATAATAAAATACAACAATTATAACAATATGCTGTAATAAAAGTTAATGTGACGTGTCTCTTTCAAAATGTCTTATTGTACTGTATTTACCATTCTTGTGATGATGTGCAATGATAAAATGCCTGTATGATGAGATGAAATGAGGTCAGTGACTTAGGCATGATGCAGGGTTAGGCTACTATAAGACTTTCTGAAGGATCATCTGCTTTGGGTGATCATTAAGCCATGATGATGTCAATGGTTAGATGTCAGGAGCAGATGATGTCAATGGTTGGGAAAATGTAATATTTTTAGACCACTGTTGACTGCAGATAACTGAAACTGTGAAAAATGAAACCCTGGATGAGGGAAGAATACTGTATATGAATATATGTGCAAAGATCAAGGTTGCCTTGCAGGGTGAGACTTATCAAGTTACAGAGACTTGTTGGACCTTCATTTCTCCAACTGAAATACATGGGGAACTTGGGGGTTGATTTTGTGTTAAACTAATCCTACTACCTCATTTTATAGGTAAGAAAATGGAGGCCAGGGGATGCTAAGTGACCTGTCCAAATTCACACAGCATGGAAGAATCAGGATCAAGACTATGGGTTTAGGATGTATGTAAAGAGACCTGATTTCCAAATGAGCATTTGCCAATTGTAAGCAGCATGATTTGGGCAAGTCATTTTCTCTCACTGATGAAGTGAATTAAAAAATAGAATAAAAATGTGAAATTTTCTAGATTTTAAAATTGTTTTGTAGACTAAAATAGGGGCTAAGTAGGTTGACAGAGAACTTCCTGGTCAAAAAAAAAAATAGGATATGAAAATCGAGATATGATTCTACTTGTTTTGTCATTTTCATCAATTTTTTTTTTTTAAGATTTATTTTTATTGGTTTTTGACAGAGAGAAGGGGGAGGGCCCAGAGCAGTCTTCATAGTTGACAGCATTTGTTTTCCATATAGTTTCACTCCACAGGTGGGCACAGGGCTGCGCAGGGCAGGACCTGGGCCAGGAGCCTCCCACATAGGTCCCGGCAAGAACTGACCTGGGGGCACACCCCAGTTCAGCATGTGGGTCCGCATGGGCTGAGACCAGATTCGATCCTCGGGGCTTCAAAGTGAGCACTTAACCCGCTGAGTCATCCCGGCTTTCCCCATGATGCATTTTTGAAGAGTACAGACCAGTTGTTTTGAAGAATGCCTCTCAATTTGGATTTGTGTGATTGTTTCCTCATGATTAGATTCAGATTCTACATTTTTGGCAGGAGTACTACATTGATGGTATGTCTTTCTCAGTGCAGCATATCAGCGGGCACATGATGTCAGTTTGCCAATATTAATTTGGACATTTTATTGAGGTGGTATCTGCCAGGGACCTCCACTGTAAAAATACTTTATTTTTTGTCATTAATGAGTAGTCTGTGGGGTGATACTTAGAAAACACGCAAGTCTCTTGTTAAGAACTTTTCACTCAATGGTTTTCACATCCAATGATGAGTCTTGCCTAAACCACTCATTACTATGTGTTGATTAAGTAGTAAGTTTTCTAATTCCATCATTTCTTCTATACTTATGAGTTTGCATTTTTCTTTTAAAAGTTCTCTTTTCCTCTTCTTGTTTTAGTTTTTATTTTTAAATAGCAGGTTAGAACAAATGGATTATATTAAAACTATTCAATGTATTATAATTTATTCTTGTCATTATTTCAATACTCAAATTATTCCAAATCTGACAAGTGTGAGCCCCTGAAAGCTGGCTCCCTTGTTCTCAACATGTTAGTTACCATCCATTTTTTAACAGTTTCTTTCTTCCTGGTACAAGAAGTTCTAGGTTCACCTTGTACTCTCTTTGTTTTAGCCCTGGTATCCCATGTCCCTTAGGAGCCTCCTATTATAATTTAAAACCACATAAATCAGAACAAATTCCCCTCCTCTACCTCTTCTCTCCTTTCCATTCCCAAACTTTATAGCTATATATTTTTTGTGTTGTCAAGATTGATAACATTATAGGGAGGACTAAAATGGCAGCATGGGAGGCACTCCTGGAAAACTGCCCTGGGAGTTATAACAAATAAAACAACTATAATTTAACAAAGGATTCCCTGTGCAGCACACAAACACAGCTAAGAGATCCACTCATCACATCGAAGTACCTGCAGGTGCACAAAGAGGGGCAAACTGAAGAGGAGGGTGGGGGGAATGCAGAAACAGGGGCTGCTGTCCCTGCTTGGAACTCTGTGGCTGTGGGAAGGAGGAGGAAGAAGGTGGCAGGAGAGCATTCCGGACCTCACTTGGTTCAGTTCGTGGGACAGAGAAAAGGGGACACAGAGGCTGGGGCTGCATCCAGACCTCACTTTGGCCCCAGAAGGTGCAGAGGTGGGTGCCGCAAGATGCTGCAGCCTGAATTCACTCTGGTTCATGAGAGAAGGTGGGGGAATGACTAGGGCAGTGAGAAGATACAGCCCCACCTCACAGCGGTCTGGGAAAAAGAAGGAGAGAAAAGGCTGAGAGTGAGCTTCACTGCACACAAACAATCCTGCCAGAGGGATCTGCATATAAAACAGTTGATCCCAACACTCAGGGCAGAGACCTTGGGGCAAACAATACAGAAAAGCATAGCTCACACTGCCCTTGCTGCCCTCAGTGCCAGGCAGAATACAAAGGTATGGAGCCTGGCTGCCCTCCCCAACCCACCCTTCCAGACTCTACACCCCCCCCCCCATCAACCGCCTCCTCCTGGTATTAGTGAGCCCCAGAAGAAACAGTAGCAGTGAATGTTGGGTTTAAGGTGACCAGATTTTAACATTGGTAAAGCAGGACACCATTGACCGGGGGGGAAGGGGTTCTTGATTAAAAATTTGGTCTATTTCCCGCCGTTCCCTAGCTTGTTGTGCATTCTTTCCAAAAATCGGGACTTTTTTAAAACACCGTGGGACGTGGGACAAATTGTTAAAAATCGGGACTGTCTGCCAAAAGCGGGACGTCTGGTCACCTTAGTTAAAGATCAGAATATATAAAAACACAGAGAGGCACCAAAAACGAGGAAACAAATAATGCATTCCAAAAGAAAGAATAGAAAAACTCAGAAAAAGTACCACACAAGATGGAGGCAATCTATCAGAGACAGAGGTCAAAACAATGGTTATAAGGATGCTCAAGGAACTTTGTGAAAAGTTCAATAAAGGGATAGTAAGCATAAGGAAGGACACAGAAACCAGAAAAAAGAACCAGGCAGAAATAAGGAATACAATAAATGAAATGCAGAATGGAATAGAAGGAGTCACCAGAGTAGGTGAAGCAGAGACTCGAATCAGTGATTTGGAAGAAAAGATAACAGAAAACACCCAATCAGAACAATAAAAAGAAAAAAGAATCGAAAAAAAATTGAAAACAGTTTAAGGTTCCTCTGGGACAACATCAAATGAAACAATATTCGCATCATAGGGTACCAGAAGGGGAAGAGAGAGAAAATGGAATGGAGAACTTTTTTTTTTTAAGATTTATTTTATTGTTTTTGATACAGAGAGACAGAGACAGAGAGAAGGAGGAGGGCCCAGAGCAGTCTCCATAGTAGTACGTCATCAGTTTTCGACATGGTTTCGTCCCACACAGGTGAAAGTGGAGCCATGCAGGGCAGGAACTGGGGCTGGGGCCTCCTGCATGGGAGGCACACCCCCGAGAGCCAGGGGCCGAACCAGGGGGCCTCCCACATGGAAGCTTGCCCTGGCAGGAATTTATCTGGGCCCCCCTCCACATGGGAAGCAGACCCCAGTTCAGCATATGAGGCTGCACAGGCTGGGACCAGGACTCAATCCTTGGACCTTGGGGCTTCAAAGCAAGTGTTTGACCTGCTGACTCATCACGGCATCACTGGGATGGAAAACTTATTTGAAGAAATAATGACTAAAAATTTTCCTAGCCTGGTGAAGGAACTAGACATACAAGCCCAAGAAGTACAGGGTCCCAAACAAGATGAACCCAAGCAGGCCCACAGCAAGACACATCATAATTAAAACAGCAGAAGTTAAAGACAAAGAATTCTAAAAGCAGCAAGAGAAAGGCAAGTAGTAACTTATAAGGCAGCACACATACAACTCAGTAGATTTCTCAACAGAAACTTTGCGGTCCAGAAGGGACTGGCGGATCTACAACCAAGATTAATATATCTAGCAAGGCTATCATACAAAATTGAAGGACAGAGAAAGCTTCCCAGGTAAGAAAAAGTGAGAGGAGTTAATCACCACCAAACCAGTACCACAATAAATGTAAGAGGGACTTCTTTAAGATGGATGGGGTGGGGTGGTGGTGGCAGAAAAGCAAAAATTATGAATAGTGAAATGGCAATAGTTTTATATCTATCAACAGTTACTTTCAACTTAAATGGATTAAAAGCTAAAAAAGAAAAAAAAGCAACTCAAAAAGATACCTAACATTACATTTTGATCTGTATCTATAGATGAACAAGTTCATTCTTTGTTTATAAATTGTTTCTAAAAGTTAAAAACCAATAAATAAGATGCATCTTATGATTTTATAGAATTTCCTTTAGAAACAAACATACATGTGTCACACATTTTAGTGTAGATATGAATCTCCTAAGAAGCTTGTTAAAGATTTACATTCCTTGGGGAAGCTGGGATGGCTCAGAGGGTTAAGTGCTTGCTTTGTAGCCCCGGGGAATGAGGATCAAATCCCGGCCCTGACCTGTGTGGACCCATGTGCTGAATTGGGGTGTGCTTCCCATGTGGGAAGCCCCCAGTTCTGTTCTTGCCTCCCAGTTGGGCCCCTGGCTTGAGGGGGCGTGCCTCCCACATAGGAGACCCCCAGCCCAGTTACCTCCTTGCCCAGCCCCCGCCCACCTGTGTGGAATGAAACCATGTTGAAAACTGATGACGTAACAACTACAGAAACTGCTCTGGGCCCTCCCCCTTCTCTCTGTCTCTCTCTGCCTCTGTCTCTGTCTGTCAAAAACAATAAATCTTAAAAAAAAAAAAAAGATTTACATTCTTCAGCCCCACCCCCAGAAATTCTGAATCAATAAATTTAAGAGGTCTGGTGATTCTAAGACATTCTGAAGTAGCAGTATTGGGTGCAGAAAGAAGGAAATATAATCCCATGTATGCCATTAAAATTTGTCAGCTTGACTGAGAATTCTTCAAGTATCAGCCACTAAAGAATTCTTGTATTTTCTTTCCAGCTGCATTTCATTTTGAGGGGATCATACTCAGTCCAAACTATTTCTTATATTCCATATTATCCTGTTTTGGGGATTCTTTAAACATTTTTACACTTTCTAGAATAACTTTTTTTATATTGAATATGTGTGATAAGACTTCTAATACATTTTGCAAAAATTGCTTCATTTTGCTCTCATATTTAGTGGACAGTTTGGTTTCATAAGTGAGAAGTCTGTTGTTGGTCTGCTTTATATTGTTCTGAGGCAAGATGCCTTTTCTTCTCTGAATTCTTTTAGAATGTTTTTCTTTATTCTTAGGGTTCTGAAATTTCATCATGATGTGCGTTGGTATAGATACTCTTTGCATGAACCCAGGTTGGCAATTGGTGGCTTTTTTCAATCTGAAGATTTTTATCTTTTTTTATTTTTTTAGCCAGTGGTAATTTTCTTTTAGTATGTCTTTTACTATTTCTTCCTTTTTATTTTCTCTCTTCTCTCCTAATACTCATTGTATTTTATTTTTTTAAAGGTTGTGCATGGTTCATTGAAAATGTTACAGCACAGCAGAAAGATTCAAATGGCTCCATGTAAAATTCATCCCAACTGTAGGTTGGATCCTCTGCCAAAGTTGAAGAGCTTCAGAATTTCCTTAGTGTCAGGATCAATTTCAAGTATCTCCTGATTCAGGGCTGAGACCTTGGGAACATAATTCTCTTTCCTTTCTCTTTCTCCTCTTTCTGTAGCTTGATGGAGATACCTCTCATGGGTCCTCTCAAAATCTGCTTCATTGTATGTGTGATGTAGCTGGCTATTTTATTGCAGAACTTGCGGGGCTCATGGCAGTCTCCTCACACATGTGCATATTGGGTGTAGAAGTCGTTGCCCAGGAGCATGTAGTACGTTTTGATGATGACCTGGGGTACCTTCTTCAGGTCTTAGTGTGAGCATGGCCCACCTTGGCAGCTACTGGGTGAAAGAGCTCCTAATGCTCATTTTAAACAAATGTTGGACCTCCTAGATCTGCTCTCTCTGTATGCGTCTGAACATTTCTCCTTTTTTTTTTTTTTTTTTTGTTCTGTTCTGGCAGACTTCCAGTTTACAAATTGTGTAAGTGGGTTGGGTGTGTTGTTAGTGTAGCTTTCCTGTTGAGGACTGGGTGGGGAGCATGCAGGTTTAGGGACAAACTGACAAAAAAAGTCGAATTTTACTCTGAGCATGGTGCATCTGGTGTAGATGGAGCCATCTTTCCTTTTCCACCCTTTGTCCCTCATGGAGGAACAGTTACCTCTGCTTTGCTTCTCCCAAGGGCCCCTACCACTCTCACTAGGAGGGTTCCCTTGGCAGATTGTTCTCTTCTTCACAGAGGTATTCTCACTTAGGCTTTATCCCAAATCCAAAGCTGTGTCCTCTGGTGAGTATTAGGTGGGAGAGTAGTGGGAGGAGCCTATTGGCCCTGCTGTGCCTGGGGTCCCTTAGCCTGGAGAACAGGTTTGGAGCAGAAGGACCAGGTCCCAGTCCTGTTTGGGGCAGAGGCCACTGTAGATGGCTAGACGTGGCCTTTTGTGCTTCTGTTTTCCTGGATGTAGCTGCTCGTAACTGTGGCAGGATCTGGGCTTAGCTGAGATGGAGTCACCTTGCAGATAAGGGAGGGCAGAGCAGGGGCCCTGAGTGGGAAGGCCAGCTACATCAAGGTCAGGCATCAGCCAGGTGTGCGAAGGGATTTGCCTACAGAGTGACCTGATCTTTTTTTATTTTTAAAATATTTTATTTATTTATTTATTTATTTTTGACAGAGAGAGCGAGAGAGAGAGAGAGAGAGAGAGAGAGAGAGATACAGATGCAGAGAGAGAACTGAACTGGGGGAGCTCCCCAGTTCAGCATATGGGTCCACATGGGCCAGGGCCGGGATTCGATCCCCGGTCCCCGGTGCTGCAAAGTGAGCACTTAACCCACTGAGCCATCCCGGCTTCCCCAATGACCTGATCTGATCTTGCAGTTTCTCTTCAGAGGAAGATGGGGAGGAAATGCTGTCCTACCCATCCTTCCCTCATAGAAGCACCAAAGTCTTCTGATAGGTCCAATCACAGTATCAACACAGTGTGAAGAGGGATGACAGGAGTCATTCAAAGGGCCCATTAACAAACAGGAGAGTGAAATCATAGCTTCAGTTCAGAGGGTATGATTGTGACTTCTAGGAAGCAGTCTCTCCTTAAAGGGGCCTCCCTGACTGCTTGCAGTCGCTCAGGGACCATCTTTCCACCCCTGGTCTCCCTTGGGGCTCCGCCCAGCCTCTAATCTGGTCCTACAATATGGAATGCTGGACATTTGTTCTCAGGATCTCTCTTCTGATTGGCTTTGAGCTCTTAAAGGGCAGGGATGGTGCCTCATTTCTCTCAGGCTGCCAGGGAATGTTTGAAAAATGAATGAGGTTGGAATTGATATGAGCTTTAGATAAATGAAGGGCAAAGAATAAAAGTATTTTAGAGATGGTGGCGGGAACAACCTGGCCAGAGAGATATGGTGCAAGTGACAGACTGTCTTGAGAGAGGGAAACATCTATTTGGAAGGGAAACACATTTGTGCCAGTGCTTTCTCAAATATTTTGGCTGACTCACATCATCTCTGAAAGAGAGGTGTACTTACTCCCATTTTACAGATGAGGCCATTGAGGCTCAGAAAGCGGAAGTGACCTGCCCAGAAAGTGGCTGAAAACAGGAATATACATAGTCCAGTCTTATCCCTGAGCCTAGAGGAGCAGGTGGGTTGAATTTATAACCTTAAAGGTAGGCATAATTTGGGGGCCCTAGCCAAGCATCCAATGCTTGCGTCACTAACCTCTGCTCCAAACAGAAGGTGAAGGTATGTGCTTGGGTCCTGATCTCAATGTGACCCCATGCTGGCTCAGGTGTTGGGGCAGGAAAAGGCAGGTGGTTTTATACCCCAGGCTTTTGTTCACACAGCCGCTCTCACCTATTGAACGCTCCGTCTCTCCCCACAACTCTTACTCCTGGTCCTCTTTTTTCAAGTTGAATCAAGCCTCTTCTCCTCAAGCCCCTCATGATGCCTGCTGGAGTAGACTGGACACTTCGGGGCATTGAGCTTGTACTTCCCCCTACCAGCACCTGGCCTAGGATGTGCCCTTGACCGTTTGTGGAGTGAATGAGTGTGCACATATGGCCAGGAATCCCCATTTTCCAGGGCTTCCAGGGAAAGGCCAGGCCTCCCATGCCCCAGAGCCTTTCTATTGTTTTCTCCTCCCCTTCCCTACTCCATCCCTGTGGTAGGGTCAAGGTCTTGCTGAGTCCAACAAAGCTAGAGATTGAAGTAGCCTACCTCCTGAGGGAGGAAGCAGGAAGGGCTGCCAGGCCTGTTCCACACCCTAGCCCTGCCTGGCTGGGCATGAAGAGCAGAGGGTACAGGGCAGAGTGGGCAGGACAGAGAAGCCAGGCCACCTTTGGGAGGAGGAGGCTTCTTGCCTGCCTTCCACTCAGAGGTGAGCCAACTAGTGAGGAACTGCCTGTACCCTCTCCTGGCCTGCCCTGAGAGCCTGCAAAAGTAGTCAGGTGGGCCCACTGTCCAGAAGCCTGCATTCCAGACTTCACTTAACACTTGCCAAGAACCTACTCTGGGCCAGGCTTGGGTTGGGTGGGGTACAAAGATGGGTGAGACCCATTTCTTCCTCTAGAGGATCTCACACCAGACATTTAAGGGATAATAAACTTAGCTAATATTCACTGAGCGCTTTATCATGTGTCTGTCAGACATTAAGTCCTTCACACATATCCATAACTAATGAATATTCACAACAACCTATGAGATCAATGCTATTCTTAGCTCCATTTGATCAATGGGGATAATGAGGCACAGAGAGTGCAAGAAGATTGCCCTAGATAACACAGTAAGTTGTTTCCTGGGATCCATACTGAGACATCTGGCGTCAGAGTCCGTGCATTTAGTCCTCATACTATGCATCCTCTAGGCCAACTCTAATGCCAGCTGCCCTGGCTGGCACAGGGCAACTTCATCCAGACCCTGCCTCCTTGTCAGCAGGTGGTTAACCTTTGTAAACCAGCCAGGTAGGTACCAAAGTGTGCTTTAGGATATCACCATTTTTACTGAACCTTACTGCCTGCCTTGGCTACACCTTTCCCTGTGGATTTGTCTTCTCATCCTGTGGGAGTTTCAAGTTCCCATGACTCACCTATCTCACAGTCCCTTGGAGTGTCTAACAAAAGCAGGTGTTCAGATGTGTCTGCAGTTTGGTGGGTTGGTGGGGGATACCTTCATTTCTCCAGATTTCTGCTACATGAACAAAGTAATTCTCAACCTGTACGTTGGAAACATCTGGGCGTTTTAGCCACCACTGATGCGCACGTCCCATCCTAGAAGTTCTGGTGTAAGTGGTGTGGGTGCAGCCTGAGCATGGCGAGTTTTGAACACTCCCAGGGTGTAACTGATGGGCATCCAGGGCTGAGAACCCCACCATTTTAGAATGGTTGGAAGTTTCAATTGAGGGCAGGCAGTGGGAGGCGGGACGTAGAAAGAGCCTCCACTTTCTATGCTCAGCCTCTTACAGGTTGGGTGAGCTTGAGCAAGTCAGCTTTCGGAGTCTCAGTTACTTCAGTTACCTTCAAGGGGATAGTAACATCCATCTTGAAGTAAAGGCCCTGCCACTGGGATGGCATCTGCTAGATGAAATGTAATATGTGGCAGCTATTAAAACTAATTACATATCCCTTCACCCAACATGAGATTACTAAGTGTCAGGCACTTGGGCACCTTTGGGGAACAACAGGAAACAGACAGACAGGTATGGTCCCTTACTCTGTGGCATTTGCATTCAGTAATTCAATTTAACAAGCTTTATTGGCTTTGGGATATCAGGCAGTATATGGTTGCAAAGTTAAATAAGACATTGTCCTTGCCCTTGAGGAAAAGAGAAGTGGACACTAATCATAGCTAAGATAGAGGAAGGAAATGCTGATTAGGTACAAACCAAGAGTGGTAGGCTACAGGGGAGAAAGCCATCTAGAGAGCAGATCAAGGAAGTTTCCATAAAAGATATGATACCTGAAGGCCCTTGAAGGATGGTTAGAATTGTGATGGGATGAAGAGGGTGGTGATGGAATGGCTTCCAAAAGAAAAGGCGTGAATGCAGGAACAGCCAATCATCCAGTCTAGCAAAAGAGCTAGGCTGCACATGCACAAAAGGGCAAATGATGTGTGTGCATAGTGGGGAAATGTAGGTTGGAGTCTTGATTGCCTGGGTGAGGCATTGAGACTATTTTGTCAGCTGTGGGAACCATGCAGGAATTGAATCAGAGTTGCATAAATCTTAGCTTTTAATATCTGAACTTTCTCCTGGCTTTATTCTAGAGTATGCATCCTTGTTTCCAACATCCTCAGGACCTACCTGTTGCTGCCATCTATGGCTGTGATCCCATATTCAGTGCTCAGTGTTCTGTCGCTGCTCTCAGGTGAGGGTCTGAAAAACTCACTCAGCCTTAAGCATAAAATGCATTCCCATAAAATGCATACCTCTCGAGACAATTGCATTAGGCAGGTACAGTGGAAAGAGCACCACACTTAGAATCTGGAGGAGACCTGGTTTTAGTCCAAGCTCTGTCTGCCTCTCACCAGCTGTATGACCCTGGGCAAGTCATTTTCCTTTTTTGAGCCTAAGTTCCCTCATTTGAAAAATAACCAGGCTGGATGGGATGATTGACGATGACCCTTCCAATTGTGATGTTCTCTGACTACTTTGCCAAGTACCAAATTGAAAAATGTCTATATTGCCTCATGCAAGGGAATGTTGTTGCTGCAAATTAGGTATTGAGCATGAGGCTCAGAGACTGAATGGAGAGGCTTCATGTAGGTGCTTCAGCAGTGTCAGGGGACTCAGCCTTGGAGTCATCATGATCCAGGCACTGACCATGTGCATGAAGAAGCCTCCAGAATAGTCCATCCTCCAGCCATTCAAGACTTCCCAGCTGAAGCCCCAGACTGTTGAGCAGAGTTAAGCCACACATGCTGTGCACTGTCTGAATTCCCGACCTTCAGAATTTGTAAGCATGACAAAATTGTTGTTTCAAGCCATGAAAAGTGATGTGTTACATATTAATAGATAACTGGAAATGAGGGGAGGGGGGTCTGAGGATGAAAGGTGTCCCTGTGCTGGCAGAACCTTTGCGGATGTTCTCCTTTGCCTGCCTCTGGTCCTGGATAATTATTCCAGGTAGTATGGTGCTTTGGGGAAAGGAAGCTCAGAGCCTGCACTGCCCTGAGATGTAAAGTTTACAAACAAGGAAGTGCTAGGATCTTTCCCCAGGCTGTACCAGACTCGGTTCTGGTCAGCTGGAAGGCTGGGTTCATCTATACTTGCCAGCATGGATGTATTAATACTACAGGGTGGAAGAAGAAGGTCCTCTAGGTTCATCTTACACACTCTATCTCATTTCAGCCCCATAATATTAATAGCTCCACTACAGGCTATATGAAGGGGTGTGTCCCCCATTTACTGATGAAGGAAAAGCTCAGGTGCCATGCCTAAGACTCTACATGGGGAATGTCAGAGCAGGGCTTTGACCCCAATGGCAAGACTCCAAATAACTCTCTTTAGGACTGTCTTGAGAAGCTCTGTGGGTGACTTAGGGATGGAAGCTCTGGGAAGGGAGCCTCCATTTCATTTGCTAACCAGCCTCTTGTCGTAAAGAACGCTAACACTGAACTTGGCTGAAGCTGTTTCTGCTTCCTTCCACCCCCACCTTCCTCATTCCTTTTACCCTCCTGGGATTTGGGGGTAAGGAACAGAGGAGAAATCCACTCCCAAGTTCTTTATTAGGGAAGGCTTGATGATGAGGAGGGGCTTCACTTTCCAGTCCTGCCAGGGCTGGGGGCACAGAGGGCGAGGCAGACCAGGCTGCTCCCAGGCTTGGAGGTGGTCAGGAGGGGAGTGGCCCACCTCATCATAGCCCCGACCTTGTGGCCAAACGTGGGGGGGTGGTTCCCAGAAGAATCTGTGCCGTGTCAGGGAGCATGCTGGCTGTCAGCGAGGAAGTGGCCTGTTCCCTAGTGGGACTTCCTCTCTCACGGTGTGTGTAGGGGCAGAGGGGCAAGGAAATACCATTTTCTGAGCGATTGTGCCAGCCTATGTCACACGTATCAGGTCATTGAAATCCATTTCCAGACAAGGCTTGAAGAGGTTAGGGGATTTGCCCGAGGCCACACAGCACAGAAGGGCAGAGAGGGTAAGGACGCCTGGCCCGTCCTGCCGCGAGCTCTGGAGGTGACTGCTTGGGCCCGACAGGGAGGCTCTGGGCCCTCATCCCGGGGCCGTCCCGAGGAGCCCCCAGTAGGGGGCGCCCCGAGCCCCGTCCAGCCGGAGACTGGGACCGGGCTGGCCGCTCCGCCCCCTCGGCTCCTCCGTGGGTTGGCGGACGGGCGAGAGGGCGCCGGGCCGCGCTGGGAGAGGAGCCGAGCCAGGCGCTGCGGAGCCCCCGTGTCCCCTGTGCCCACCGCGCCCGCCGCAGCGCAGCCGCCCGCCGTGAGTAGCGCCCGCGTGCGGGCTCGACGGGCGGGACGGGCCGAGCGTCCCGATCGCAGCGGCGCCCCCGGGCTGGGGCTGGCGGGGGCAGATTGCTCGGGGGCGCACTCTCGTGTTCCCCAAGCTCGCCGCCCAGGACGCTGACGCCGCTCCCCCGTGTATGGCCCGCCGTGGCCTTGGGCACTGGCACTCCGGGACCTGCCACTGCGCCCCCAGGGCGCGCTCCCAAGCCTGGCACTTTGATCTGAGGGACGGGAAGGCAGGCAGAAGCCTGGCATTCAGGGGAGAGATGGGAGACAGACTTCCACCAAGTTAGGACCCCTTGGCCGGGAAGAGCATGTCAGATTTCTGGGAGGAGAGGGGCCAGGTCTTAGCATCCGCCTCCCTCACCTCCTTCTCCCCTCTTGCTCCAGGAGGTGATGCTAGGAGGCTGCTCCTGCCTGGCACAGCCAGCGTCTTATGTGGCAGAATGAAGCTGGGAGCCCCGTCATTAGGAGCCCAGCCTGGGGCAGAGCTAGGGTGGGCATGAGGCAGTCAAGGACGTCCGTGCAGGCTGGGGTAGAACTGCGTTGAAGGGTGCTGTCAACAGTTGAGCCCTGACTCTGGGCCAGGCATTGTGGATGTCTCACGGCATGTGTGGGTCTGGCTCATCCTCACTGTAACTCCGCAAGGTGGAAATTAGTATTCTCACTTTAGAAAGGAGAAAATGAGGCCCGGAGAGGTGATCATGGAAGCCACTCGGGTAGTGATAGATTAGGGGTGTACCCTGGAAGAGAGGGTGCCATAGCTGGCTGCTCAGAGGCAGGTGGGAAGGCCACTGGGGGCAGGTGTCCTGAGCACAGCCCCTGACACCTTGTACTCTAGAATCCAGAAGGGTGCTCTGTGTGTGTGCGGGGGTGGGGTGCTACTGCTGCTGCTATGGTTTCTGATATTCATCTCCCAACTGTCTCTGTGTCCTGGCGACTGAGGGACACTGGTGCCTTGGCCCCTTCACAAATACTTCAGAGTCCTCTTCTTCCCAAACCACCCATCTCCCAGGATGTGCTTTGAGTACCTAGAGTGGCTGTAGTAATAATTCAGCACCTTTGAGAGAGGCGTGGGCCGGGGCACAGGAGTGTGTGGATGTGGTGGTATGTGCTGGTCTGAGGCAAGTTTCTGGCTAACAGGAATGAGACCTGAGCTGACCCTAACCACCGCCCTGAGGCTTCCCTAGTGTTAGATGTCCGGGGGCGGTGGGGGGTGGGGGACAAGCAAGCTGGCCAGTGAAGCTGGATCTTCACTGAAAGATGGAGTTTTCTCATGCCAATTTAGGCAGATGGCTGATCTTTTTGGAGTCAAGTTTTCTCATCAGAGATTGGGGTGGGTCAAACTCTCAGATGCTTGGAGGGCTCTGTAATGCCAGAGCCCCCTCCCTTCTGTGGTCAGCCTCCTCAGAGCCTGAATGTGATGATTCCTAAATTGTAGGACTGGGGTGGGGGGTGTAAGGGGACAATTACATCTGCCCCCTTGCAATGGTCCCATTTCACTGACTTGCACTGGGTGAAGGGGGGTGAGCATCTCTGAGAATTTAGCAGAGTGAGCTAGGGCCAGTTGGGGAGAGGGCTTAGTAGGATTGAGAGTCCCCTGTGGGGTAATCCTCCATCCCCGAAGGCCTCCTTTTAGGTTGTCCCTCAGGAGGCCACTGATTTCCCCAACCCTGGTGCCACCATTGGAGGGTTCGGGGTGCTGTTAACAGAAGCCTGGGTAAAACAGCTGGAGTGGGTGAAATACGTGACTTTTGGTAAGTCCCTTCCCCTGTCTGAACCTCAATTTCCTCCTTTTGTAAAACAAGCGGGTTAGACCAGACAGTGGTTTTCAACCCCACTCCTGATGAATTCTTACATGGAACCCCAACTTATAATATGGTTAAAGTGGAACTGCTCTGGCTCCCCTTCCCCACACTGGTGGTTCTTAAAGCAGAGTCTAAACATCCCTACATGATCTTTGAGACCCCTTTCTGTGAGGTTAGGGAATCTGTGCTAACCCTCAAAAGTGTTGCCTAGTATTAGGGTTAAGGCAGGAATGTGAGTTCTAGACACTTCACTAAGAGAAATGTGGGCATTAAAATCGACCTCATTGTGGAATGTCTGGGGCCAACGATGACACCTCTGGCCAAAAGTGGCAGCTGTATCCCTCCTCTGGGCCACGTGGTTTCATCGTTTTAGGGCCAGAAAGGTGGCCGTGCCTCTGGGTTCTTCTGTGTGTCCTCACTGGTGACTATAGAGCCACCTCAGAGTTTCTCCCCTTTAGTTTCTAAACTGGTAAAATGCAAATTCACCTTGGGGAGAGCTGTAAGGAAAGAGCTTTAAGTTGTTATCAGTTGTTTTTACCTGAGGAGGTATCATTTATGGAGTGCCTGTTGTATACGAGCTACTACAAGGGGAGAGAGGTGAGAATGTCCCAAGCCCTGCCCCAATGGGGCTCCAAGACAGTAGGGGGGAGGGAAGGAACTCACCTTTGTTGGGACCACCCATGCACTATTAAAAACATTTTACATATGATATTTCATTTGCCCCATAAAGTAGGTATGAGATTCGTTTTGTATTATGCAAAACTTTAAATACAAAATAAGTATATATCCCATATACCCATGTAACCATTATCTAGATCAAGAAACAGCATTGCCAGCACCCAGAAACCCCCTTGTATTCCCTTCCAGGCACAATTTTCCACTCAGGGATAACCACTCTTCTAATTTCTAGCACCTTCGATTAGTTTTGCCTAAGTTGGAATCACACAGTATGAAGTCTTTTGTGTCTGACTTCTTTTATTCAACATTAAGTGTGTGAGTTTTATCCATGCAGTTGCAGATAACAGTAGTTTATTCTCATTGTTGTATAATAGTTTCATTGTATGGGTATAACTATACATTAATCTATTGATGTCCACTTGGTTGATTCCAATTTTTAGTTATTACTACTAGTGCTGCTGTGAGCATTCTAACATGAATGATTTGGAAACCATCTGCATGCCTTACTCAGGTGTATCCATAGGAACTATATAACAGTTTCCCAAGGTGATTGTCCCAGTGTTTGAGAGGTCTAGTTGCTCCACATACTCACCAACCCTAGGCCTTGTCTAGACTCATTTTCCATGTAAGTCTGTGATTTAAAACTCAGCAAAGTTGTCTGTGCTCATTATATGCTGTCAAGTGGCAGAGCTGGGAATTGAAGCCAGGCCCTGGTGACTATGGCATCTGTGTTCCTTGCCTTTGGGTTAGACATACACACACATTATGACGAGCTAGAACGTGATAAGCTCTCACCTAAATATATGTATGTAGAGCCCTCTCTGGGAACTTAAAGATGTGGGAGGAGATTTTCATCTGGGCTAGAAGAAGGGTCATGGAGCCTCACAGACGTGCTAGCAGTTGAGCCACGAGGAGTGCAGTCCAGGTGGGCCTCCCATGGAAAGGACCCTGCTTGCACTGAGCATGGCAGGGTGCAAGTTTTGAGGGAATGGGCAAGGTCTACTTTGGCTGTAATGTAGGCTATGTGGGGGAAGGGACCCAAGGCTGGGAAGGTAAATTGGAGCCAAACTGGTGATCCTCATTGTCCTTGGGGCTCCCTGTCCACATCCCAGCCACGTAGGGTATGAAGTCTAAGGATGGGCTTGTTGTTTTGCTGGGGAGCTGGGATTGCTTCAAATCCAGCTCAGCTCCTGATAGCAAATGGCTCTGGCCTCTTGCCAAAGAAGATCTTAGCTATTCCTGGGACCATTCTCATAGTATCTGCCAACAGAATTTTTTGGAGTTTTCTGCTTCCATCTAGCTCTGTGAAATTAGTAAACTCTCCCTTCTTTCCTCTCCCCCGCACCAGGACCTGACCCAAATAAATTATCTAGAAGGATTTTTTTCAGCACAAAGATGGTGGGTAGCAATCCTGCCACCCTCTGGAGTCATCTCAGGAGATCTGCCAGATGGGGGTGAGGGGTGAATCAGAAACTTCTGATTCTGGTCCAGCCACATTTGCTGGGAGGAGCTCCAAACCTTTCCTCATAAAGGAATGGAATTGGTTGTCTCAATGGCTGTGGGAAAGCAGAAACACAAACAATAGCCTGGGATGAGTCAAATAATAACAGTAACTGTCATCCTTCTTATTTACCTAGCAGTTTATGCCTATATCACAATGGATCCTCACATAGATGTGTGAAGTAGGTGATAAAGATGTTATCATCCCTGTTTACAAATGAGGGGGACTGAGGCCCAGAGAGGGTGTCAACCTACTGTGAGTAACACAGCTAACATATACCGAGACTAATCTAGAATTGGGGCATCTGGAGTCTACTCTTTTTAGTGTCTCATTCTCACTGAGCCCTGGCTGAGTACAGAGTGAAGCAGGGAGGAGTGTGTGTGATGGACCATGAGCACCGACAGGCAGGAGGGCAGCAGGTGACCCTGAGAGTAAGGCCTGGGCACCAGACCAGCTTGATATATAGGTCTTCAGGGAGGTGTGTGCTTTGGTGGAAGGGAGGGAGGCAGGTGGCATCTTGGTACCAGAGCTCTGGTTTGCAAAGGGCAAAGGTGGAGGGAAGAGGGTGAAATGTCCACATCACCTGAGAGTAGAACAGTTTCAGCCACTTGGCATTGATGAGTTGTGTCTTTATGTAATGGGGCCTCCACCCAGTCTGGTGAAAACAGCCTTTTGGGGCTTATGGGGCCTGGGTGTGGTTGGTATCTGATTAGCAGGCAGAAGAAAAGCTGCCAACGCTAGCCAAAATGAGCTCTGAGAGGCCCATGATAATGACTCTTGAAAGATACATCCACAGGCAGCTGGTGTTATCTTTGTGATTTGCAGGCTATGACCTGGGCCCTGCCCTCAGGGTGCTGTCTGGGGTGGTGGGTGTTTCTTGGGGCAGGGGGATCCCAGGGCAGAATGCAAACGGTGTCTTCTGGTGGATTGGTGACCATCGCCATGGCCCACAGTTGACCTGTGGCTCTCACAGAGGTGCCCTGGGCAGAGTTCGGTCCATTTTACAGATAAGGAAACTGAGGCTCCTCTGATATAAGATGAGGTCATAGAGCTAGCTGAGGGCAAAATGAACTAGAACCTCAGGTTCCTAACTCCTGCTGCAATTTGTCACACCACTCCCACCCATCTTTCCCTTGGCGTGAGTTTACAAATTAGTTCAGACTCGCATTCTGGTGACACAGCCTCTCAGGGAGCTGAAATCATGAAGATCCTTTACCTTTGACTCCATTTTATAGTTTGCAAAACAATTTCATGATTTGCAGTTGGTTCTTCAGCATTAGCTCCTTTTACAGACAGGGAAGCTACGTCTTCCGCAGTTTAAATGACTTATTTAAGCCAAACTGGGACTTGAACCCAGACCTTCTGACTCAAAAACAACTGCTCTTTCTCCTCCATCCTAGCTGCCTCTTTTCTCAGTGGACCTGAATTTCCTGAGAACAAATTGCTGAAGTTACCATGGCTTTGTTTCTCTGAACTTTTTCAGAGCAGATCTAAAGAAGGGAAGCGGGCCTTCTTTCTGTCTCCTTAACAAATGTGAGTTAATCTAAATTCAATAAGAACCATACATACAATGTCGGTTGATCACAGGTGAGGAAAGGCTTGAGCAGGGCAGTTCTTGAGGAACCAGGGCTATGGATTATTGTCAAATCATTAGCTCCCTTGCAGCTGTTTACTTTTAGGCCCAGACTCTTAGGTTTGTGCCAATTTACACATCTGCCCTAATCTCAGGTTTTTTCAGTTTCAGGGCTGTGTGCTCCAGTCCTCAATGAGGAGCCCAAACATGGAGACGTTCAAGCAGCAAAAAGTGGAGGAGTTTTACGACATCAGAGAGGAGCTGGGAAGGTAAGAGGCTGTGAGAAGCAGAGGGTTGCGAGATAGAGCCAAGAGTACGCTTCTCTTGGTACACTTGTCAGTTGATCTCAGGGGGCGTGAGCTTGTCACAGGACACTTCAGAAGCTTTAAAAACAATCCTGAGGTTTATTAATCCTAATGGGTGGCTCTGCAAGTAGTCATGTCTCTGGAAATAAAGAATTGCCGGTAGAAGGGGCCCATCTTATGGAGTTCTGTGTTTTCAGTATATTCTGGCTGAGAGTTATGGTGGATCTAAATGATTCTTGGTTTATCTGTTACTTTTCTCACAAAGCCCTCCTTACACTCTGGACTGAGACCTGACCTGTTGGTTTTCTTCTCCGAGTCCCAGTGTCTTGGCATTCTCCATGGCTCCCAGGATTTTGTTTCATAAGCTCAGCACCTGAATGGGAGGTGAAGTAATCCTCCTGAAAGTGGCTTTGCATTGAGTAATAAGCCACATGAACCTAGTCATGAAGGTTCCTGGGACCTGAGTTATTGGGTGCGTTTTGGGGTTTGCAGAACCCAGAATGTAGCCAGAGCTAGCTTCTGAGATCTGAACATGGCTACTATTTGGAGAAAAATGAAGGTTTTCCAAGGCTCTCTTTTTGCCTTCCATTTCTAACAATTTCTAATACTTAGGTGATGTTTTAGTGATTACAGAACATTTGTCCTGAAGTTTTCATTCTCACAGCAATGCATGAAATAGGAATTGTTTTTCTTCTTATTTTTTTTCAGATGAGGAAACTGTGGTCCAAAGTGTTTAAGCATGGCCCAAAGTTGCTCAGTCAACAAGTGACATAGCCAAGGTCTGGCCAGTCCAGTTTGTAACTGCACACCTGCTGTGCTCTCTCCTATGAGCACAGCTCTTACACACTCACACGTGCTCATCAGAACTCCCAGCCTCATACTTTCACACACCCAGCAGAGTAAAAACCTGGGCGGTTAGGGCCTCTACTGTATCTAAGAGGCCAAACACGAATCCTTTTCCCTTTATAAAGCTTAGGTCAGGACTAATTCTTTGCTTCCTTTTATTTTTAAAGATAAAACAGCTTTAAAGCTAGAGCCTTACTCTGAGGATGAGAGGCAAAGTTGCTTCAAGTTCAGGCAGTGCTGGTCTTGGGGGACTGGCTGGCTAGCTGAGGTGGGGGGAAGTGATGCAGAGACCCCAGAGGGGGATGACTCCTATATGCCTGATATTGGAGACTGGCTGACATGGGCAGTCTGGGGCCTAGTGAAGGGGTGGGAGGAAGCCAGGGCTGGTCATTCAGCTGGACTCTGCCTCTAAGTGGGAAGCCAGGTTCTCTTCTCCTCGTGTGCTTCTCCTGATGTTGGTGATACTAGGGGGAAAGTGGCATCCTCAGCAGCAGACCCTGCCTATGGCATTTGACTTGGTGACCTCACCTCAGCTATGTCTTATGTGTAGGGAGTGGTCTGCTAAGTGGGGTCTGTGGGTACAAAGATGAGGACACAGGGCTCTAGTTGGCGGTAGGGGCAGTTGTGTACAAGGGCATAGTTGGATGGGACTAGTGTTGGGGAGGGCTGAGAACTGAGAATTTGGAGTGGGGCACTCTGAAGAAGGAAGTAGAAGTAGTTTCCTGGGGAATTCATATGTTATTCCTTCCTAGTCTTGTCTTCCCCCTACTCCATACATCAGAGCTATTAGAACTGGGAGAGATCGCATGTTTTTTGGTCCCCGCTGTGACAGGGTATGAAGGCCCCATGTAACACACAGCCTGGGGAGCCTTAAAGGACTCCACTTACTTTTCTAAAGTGCTAACTGGGCTTAGGGTGGTTAAGAGGCAGCAAAGGCCTTAGGCCTTGGTATGGCTTGATATCCTAGGATTTGTGGTCTAAAGTTCAGATGAACTAGAAGGCCATTAGTTGTCCTTTCTAACAGGCCCTTCATCTGATAGTTGAGGAAACTGAGACTCAGCGAGGGGAAGATCTTGCCTGGTACCATAAACAGGTTGGAACTATAGCTGCCTCCAGATGACAGCTTAGTTTTTGAAGGGACAGTTCTATGTTTCTCTCCTCCCCTTACTTTCTTCACTTAATATACTATTAAGGACCTACTGTGTGCTAGGTACTCTCCAAGTCAATGGTAAATAAACAGACACATTTCTGCCTTCTTGCAGCTCCATTGGTGGAGAGAGGCACTAAACAAGTGAATAAGGGAACACAAAAAGATAAATTATAGCATGTGTTAAGGGGCTATGAAAGGAGAGAGCAGGAATACTCTCTGAGGCAGAATAGAAGATGTAAGTTAGACTGCGTGGTCAGGGAAGAGTGCTCTGCGAAAGTGACTATTAATTTGAGAACTGAGGGGTTAATATGCAGGTAGAAGCAACAGCATGCACATAAACCCCAAGGGGCAGGGCCTGGGGCCTGTGCTGCTGCAGGAGACCAGTGTGGCCTTAAATGTAAACTGTAGGTGCTAGATGAGGTTGGAGACATGGGGTGGGGGTGGGGGGGGCACAGATGCAGCTGGCAAGCTCCCTGTCAACATGCAGTGATGGAAAGATTTGGCCTTAGGGGGTCACACAGATTGGGATTGTGGTCCCCTTCCTAGCTGTGCAACCTTAGGACAGCTTCCTCAACTTCTCTGGGCCTCAGTTTTCATACTGGTAAGATAGAAATAAAAACAGTACCTACCTCACAGTTGTGGGGGTTAAATGAGATACTGAGTCTATGGTGTCCCTCACAGAGCTGGGCACAGGGTAAATGTCCAGTGAACAAGAGCTTCTGGCCTTTGAAGTAAGCTTGGGGCATGAAGGCCCTGCCTCCCACCTGTGGAGCCACCAGGAGAAAGGTGTGGGACTCTGCAGGAAGAACAGCATAGACAGGAGTTGTTCTTATTTTGGGGAGAGCTATATGTAAATCTGCTTCCTTGGCTATCAGTGCATACCCTAGCCCAGGGGTCCCCAGCCCCAGGGCCATGGACACTCACCAGTCTGTGACCTGTTAGGAACCTGGCTCATATTAGCACCTGAGCTCCGCCTCCTGTCAGGTCAGTGGCAGCATTAGATTCTCATAGGAGCGTGAACCCTGTTGTGAACTGCGCATGTGAGGGATCTAGGCTGCACACTCCTCATAAGAATTAAATGCCTGATGGTCTGAGGTGGAGCTGAGGCGGTGATGCTAGTGCTGGGGAGCAGCTGCAAATACAGATAAACATTAGCAGAGAGGACTGACTGCACAGAGACCATCATAAATCAATTACTTGTAGACTCATCAAAACCTATAAGTGAGTGGTGAGTGGCAACCTGCATCTGGCACTTGAATTATCCAGAAACCATCCCCCTCTACCCCACCCTCCTGGTCCATGAAAAAATTGTCTTCCACAAAACGGGTTTCTGGTGCCAAAAAGGTTGGGGACCACTGTCTTAGCCTACACTTAGGGCTGACTATCTTGCTGATTTTAGCTTCTCATTAAGTCCTTACTGTGCAAAAATTCATTTTGCATAGTAAGAACTTAATGAATATCAGTCATTTCTAGTTTTTACCTGTACTAATGGATGAAGGTAACAAATGTAATGTTGGGCAAAGGAAGTAGAGTGATTAATAAATAGTCCATACTGTGTAATTCCATTTGTGTGAAGTTCAAAACAGGTAAAATGAATCAGATGCATTAGAAATCAGAACAGTGGTTATTTGGGGACTAGTGATTGGAAGTGGGCACAAGGGGGATTTGGGGGCCATAGGTATTGTTCAGTGTTTTGATCTGAGTGCCTGTTTCACTAATTTCATGAAAATATATCAAGACATACATGTGTATGTGCATGTGCATTTTCCTATAGGTGTGTTATACTTTAGCTAAAACCATGAATTAACAAACAAGGAATCTTTAACTTCACTCCCTCCTCTGGTATGGTCCCTGAAGCACCAGAATCATGTTTCTAATTCCTTAGAGGGCCTTGTCTGTTCTTGTCCTACAAGTAAGAGACCATCTGTAAGAAAAGCTGCAGGATCCAGCTTTAGATGGGGACAGTGTGCCCTGTCTGGAGAGGCTTGCATTTGGCAGGGACCGTACCTGGCCCTGCCTATCTCACCTGATTTTTAGCTCCCAGCGCTAAGTGCAGACACTTGGCTGCACTCACATTTTGGCACCAGCCTGCTGGGGCTGCTGGCGTGGTTGGAGGAATGCTGGCTGGCAATTCTGGCCTCTCTTAGCCTCGGTAGCCACTGCAGGGCAGAGCCGGGGAATATTAGAGTAGGACTCATAAAAAGAAACCCATCCTAACCCCTCGTTTTATAGACAAGGCTAAAACCAGAGAGGTGAAGTGGCTTGTTCAAGGTCACACAGTGAACTGGTGATAGACCAGGGTGGGGCCTGGTGGCCTGACTCCTAGTCTAGGGCTCTAGCCACCACCATAAGGACCCACAAAGCACAACTTCATTTTCTTCTTCTTCTCCTTCTCCTTCCTCTTCCTCTGTTTTCATTTTTTTTAAGATTTACTTTATTGTATGAGAGAAGATGAAAGAGAGAGAGAGAGAGAGAGAAAGGGGGAGGGCCTAGAGCAGTCTCCATAGTTGTACATTATTAGTTGTGACAGTTTTATTTCACACAGGTGGATGTGGAGCTGAGCAGGGCAGGAACTGAACTGGGGCCTCACTCATGGGAGGGGAGAACCTTCGCCACCATCCTGGTGTTTATCGGTTGCATGAGGCAGTTTAGCAAATGGGTTGGCACGGGCTGGGGCTGAGATTTGACCACCAGACCTGACAGTTGCAAGGCAAGTGCTCAATCTGCTGAGGTATCCTGATATTCTCTCATTTTTTTTCTTAATTTGAATGCTTCTGGAGAGTGGAAGAGAATATATGATAGAATGGTCTTTTCTGTTTGACCTTGAGGGTAGAGTAGCAGGGCCAGACTCAGGAGGGTAAGCATTTGGGAAGGAGTAATGTTCCCCAGGGGAAGGGCACTGGTAGATAGGCCCAGTGATGAATACTGTATGCCCAAGGATGCAAGGTAATTTAATGTAAGCAGCATATAATGATCAATGGTTTCTTCTTTTCTATACTAATATTACTTCCCTTTACTTAGATTATGAGATTATTGTATTAACATAAAATCATAAAATGTTACTGTTGAACTGAATCTCAACAAGAAGCTAGTCCAGGGGATGCCAGGATAGCTCAGCAGTTGAGTACTTGCCTCTCAGTTGCAAGGTCTGGGGTTCGATTCCTGGCCCCAGTCTGTGCAACCCCATATGCTGACCTGCGGTACAACTGGTAACCATCAGGATGGCTCAGCTGTGAAGGTTCTTGTCTCCCATGTGGGAGGCCCCCGGGTTCTGTTCCCGCCCTGTGCAGCCCCACATCCACCTGTGTGGAATGAAACCATGTCACAACTAATGAGGTACAACTCTCTCTCTCACCTTCTCTCAAACAATAAAATAAATCTTGAAAAACAACAAAAAAAAGAACTTAGTCCAAATCTCTATTTTAAAGATTTATTTTTATTGTTTTTGACAGAGAGAGAGACAGACAGACAGAGAGACAGAGAGAAGGGGGAGGGCCCAGAGCAGTCTCCATAGTTGACAGCATTAGTTTTCCATATAGTTTCACTCCACAGGTGGGCGTGGGGCAGCTCAGGGAAGGAACTGGACCGGGAGTCTCCCACATAGGCCCCGGCAAGAACTGAACTGGGGGCACACCCCAGTTCAGCATGTGGGTCTGCATGGGCCAGGGCTGGGACTCGATCCTCGGTCCCGGGGCTGCAAAGCGAGCACTTACCCCGCTGAGCCATCCCGGCTTCCCCAAATCTCTATTTTATAGACAAGGAAATTAAGGGCCAGAAAGGGGAGGTTATTTGTCCAAGGTCATGGAGCAAGCAATATAGGAGGTAGAACTTAAAGAAGCTTTTCAACTACACTGTGCTAGTTTAACAAACAGACAAAAGCATTTATATGCACATTCAACTTGTATCCAGGGAGCTTACCTCACCATTACCATATATATCCCATCCTCCCCTCCTCCCTTCTTGGTGAAGACAGTGGCCATAACCCTGCTAGTTACAGGAGGCTCACATATGCAAAGTACCCTGCTAGGTACTTGACCTGCAGAATCTCCTTTTGTAGGGAAAAGAGACTTGGGTCAGGCAGGGATCCACTGCTGTCAAACTTCACCCTTCTTGGGAGCTGAGGAATTCCCTGGGACAGCCATGTTGATGACTGCCTGTCTCCCATGGGGTCCTCTTTGGTTAAAATCACACACCACATACTCAGCTTAGCCAGGGCAGCCCCTCTGGGGAGAGAAACAAAAATCTACAGGAAATGTGTAGAGCGCAGATTTACCAAGGCTGGATGCTCTAGCCCCGTCTAACCACAAAGCATTATAGAACACAACAATAACAGGTGTTTGGGTTTACCTGTCTCAGTCCTTGGGATGAGAGTTTCTAAGATGAACACTGAAGCAGAGGGGCTTTTACTATTTCTTTTTAAATAAAAAATTTTTAGTATAGAAGTGATACATGGCAAATGTCACAAAGTTGTGAAGAGTTAAAATAAAAAGCAGAACTCTGTCTTTCCTCCATATCTTATACCCACAGGTAGACTTTGATGATCATTTTTTTTTCTGTTGCCATACAGAACTTTTCTAAGTAAAGCAAGTGTGTTACGTGGACCCAGATAGGATCGATCACACGACCATAATAATCTACAACTTGTTTTTTGTTTTTTTCATGAAATACCGTGGATATCTTTTTTTTTTTTTTAATTTATAGAGAGTAACCATTCCATCTTCAGTGCATATTTATTTCTATTTTACTTTTGACAGATAGAGAGAGAGACAGAGACAGAGACAGCTAGAGAACTGAACTGTGGGAACTCCCCAGTTCAGCATGTGGGTCCTGCCTGGGCCGGAGCCGGGACTCGATCCTCGGTCCTCGTGGCCTCAAAGCGAGCGCTCAACCCGCTGAGCCGTCCCGGCTTTCCCCGGATATCTTTTTTGTAGTCATGTATACAGTTCTTTGAGACTTATTTTGGATGAAAGTTAAAAAAAAAAAATTTAAGAAGACAGTTTAAGCCAATAAAAGATTAGCAGCCTTAACACAGCAGCTATTTTTATTGTTGTCTTACCTTCTAATCTTTTCACGGCTATTTCTCACGTCCACACATGCCTTCCTCTTTCGGGTCTACTTGAGGTACACACATGCTCAGTGTTAACATCCCCCCAAGTGCTAAGCTACTGGGGCTGGTCGATGGGCCCAGGGGATCAGGAGCAGTGCTCCGGGCCCTGGGATTGCCCGGGGATGAGATTAGTCCTATCCTGTCTCTCATTGTTTGTACTGGCTGTAACTCTTTGAATGCAGGTCCACATCTGTTCTCCTATTTTGAATATCACTACAGCTCTGAGACAGAGGGGAGAGGTCCCCAACATTTGGATCACTTCTCTCTGTTCTTGCTGTCCCCTCACTCTGGGAGAAATTAAACGTTTCCTTCAAGGTCCAGATCAAATGCTGTCTCACTGGCAAAGCCTATCATGACCCACCCTATCCCACCTCACCCACTTCTGGGGATTTCATTACCTCTTACTCTGGACTCACATCCCTATTAAGTGCTAACTTCATCATACCTCATGTTACACGGAAGGGTTTACCTTTTTGTCTTCCCTGCTGGACAGAAGGTTCCTCGAGGCTGGGCTCCTGCAAACTTCATCTTTTATCCACCCATTCCCTGTCCTCAGTGCCATAGTGACCAGCTCAGGCCTTTTATGCTCAAGTGCTCAGCTCCCACAGATACCCATCAGCTAATTGCAGAGCTCTCTGAAACCTGCCTTGCATTAAACCTGAGGCAGAAAAACCTCAGCCAAGCCCCCAGCTTCCACAGGTCTTGGAATCTATGAATGTTCAAGATTTCCAAACGCACAGTGGGAAATAAAACAAAAATTACCTCCATTTCCTGGACACACATTCATGTATTTCATCCTTGTAACACCCTGTGAAGCAGTTATCATTCCCATTTTAGGGATGAAGAAACTCAGTCTCTAAAACGTTATGTAACTGGCTCAAGAAGTACAGACCTCCCTCATCAAGGAGAAACCATGTGGGAAATTCCATTTTGTACAATATAGCAAATCTCAGAGAAAGTCAGAAATAAAAGCCAGAAACTTCTCTGGTCAGAGCCCTGTCTATGCCTAGGCTGGGATTTTGTGCCTCTCCGACACAGACATGCTTCTGTTTCCTGCAGCTGAGAAAGTGAAAGCGACCAACGTATGTGCAGAATCTTCTACCTTCATGTCAGTGTCTGTGTCGAGTACTTCCCACCCTTCCAGAACAGTAAGAACTGGGTCACATTCCCACCTCACAGATGAAGAAACTGAGGCTCCAAGAAGTTGTGTAGTAGTCTCCTGTCACTCATGCCAAAAGGCTTCCTAACCACCCATACCAAGCTTGTCTGTGCCAGGCCCAGGAAGCTCTCAGCTTGGTGTTAGTGGCGAATGATCTGTGCCCTAGATGAGCAAGGGGTTTCCAAGAGATGAGTGAGTGTGCGTGGATGAGTATGTGCACGTCTGAACTCTAGGTCAGTATCACAGTCTGATGACTCTTCCCAGACACCCACTGTGTGATGGGCGCCATGAGGGATACAGAGCTTAAGGCTCAGCTGGGGCACAGGGGTATTCTCCTCAAACACTAATGCAATGAGAAGATGTAACAGGCCATGAGTTAATAGGGAGGGGGATCCCCAAAACATGTGCTCTTTGTTCAGAGGAGGAAGCTATCACCCAGGGTGAGGCAGCACCTCACGGGCTAATCCGGGAAATGGCATGTAACCACCTTGAGGTAAGGGCTCTAAGGACTGAGGAGCATCAGGTCTGAGCTTGAGCAAGAGGGCACATGGAGAGGGTTGAAGGGATGGGGCTGCCTGGAGGATAAGGCGATTGCTGAGGGCCCTGGATAGCAGAAGCCATGGATGAGAGAGACGGATTTTTATCACCCTTTGTTAAGAAAACAAAGCACAAAGCCACTCAAACAAAGTGGCTGCGTTGCACACTTGCACACACTTCAGTCAGAAACTGGCATACAGAGCAAATCTCTTGCCGAGGGGTTAGGTCTCATGGAGCTCAGTTTGCATTATGAAAACTCTTAAGAGCTGGAAGGAGGTACACGGGGCAATTGGAACCATTTTTACACCTTTATCTAGGGTGGGTATACACTTCCTTTTCTACTTATTTATTTCCAGCATTTTGTGTTGTTTTCTATTTAACATTTTTTAATTCATACCTTTCATGTATCCAGAGTCCATATAACTTGGGTGATGTGATGTGGACTTGTACATCTGGAAACTGTCTAATTGTTAGCAATCAATGCCACCCCATTAAATTTAACAATAAAAAAAAATCAACAGTTATAAAGCCAAAAACAAAAATCAAAACAAAACAAAACAAAAAAACCAACGTTTTTTGTTTCAAAATAATTTTAAATATAATAGAAAAGTTTTCAGAATAACTCCCATGTACCCTTTATCCAAACACACCAATTTTTAACATTTTATCGCTTCCTTCTCTCTCCCTCCCTCCCAGTCTCCTCCTCCTCTTGCTCCTCTCTTACCTTCCCCCTTCCTCCTGGCTCCTTCCTTTCTTTCTGTCTGACTATCTGTTACTGTTTCTGAACCATTTGAGACTCAGTTGCAGACATTATGCCTCTTTTTCCCTGAATACTTCATTATATGCCTACTGAGGATATATATATATTCTCTTTCATAACCTCAGTACAGTTTTCAAGTTCCGGGAATTTAACTCTGATACAATATTTTTATCTAAGCTTTTATCTTTGTTCCAATTTGGCCAATTTTCTCATTAGTGTGCTTTTTTTTTTTTAACCTCCCCCCATCATTAGTGTGCTTTATAGCATTTTTTCTCCCTGCAGAACAAGATCCAGGGCAGATCATATATTGTGTTTTGTTGTTGTATCTCTTTAGTCTCCTTCAATCTGAGCAGTCCCTTAGCCTTTCCTTGACTTTCATGACACTGATATTTTTGAAGAACACTGGTCTTTTTTTTTTTTAATAAATAGATATAGTGCATATACTTTTGTTAACTTCATCATATTTTGCTATATAGACATTCCCAATTTACTTAACTTTCCTCTACTGTTTCTCACTACTAAAAATAAGTGTTTCTGTGAACACCGTATTTTCCGGCGTATAAGACGACCGGGCGTATAAGACGACCCCCTAATTTTACAGTTAAAACATAGGTTTAGGCC